>JAOWBB010007255.1:49796-115562 GCA_028565995.1 Ricinus marginatus
AAACAACGATTTCGGAACTAAACTGAAAACTGTTCTTAAATTTAAAATGTAAAAGTTTAAGTTCTGCCTCGCTTTCAGCATGCATCAGCATCATCGGCTGCCGTCGAATTTCCCTTTGACGAGTCAAAAAACCGTGGCGAACATCACGGCAACGTCCCTTCCCGCTTAGAATCTAAACAAAAAAAAATATTTTTTTCGGTATTGAATCTCTTTGAATTTCGACAACAAAGGAAGAGACGAGGGTAAGAGGCGGTCGAAGCTGACTAAGCAAACGAAAACGGTTTTAGTGAAATTTTAAGTTTAATTTCATAAATTCGATTCGTCATTATGCATTCGAATCATTTCAAGCTATCACATATTAAAAAGCTTTCAGAGTAAGTAATGGAAACGAATTATGTAAAACCGTAACAGAACGGTTAACATGAAACGTCGCATTAGAGTTAGTGTCGCTTGCCACTCGAACGGTTTTATTATGTCTGTTAACCAAATTTGATACGCCACATGAGAAATAAGGGGTGAATCGTAATGTATTTAACGTTTTGCGCGACGTCGTCGGTCCCGATGGATTCTTTTTAATGGATTTCAAAAGGATTTCCCGATCGAAAAAAAAAATCCCGGATCGCTAACGGAACGGGAATCCGCCGCCGCTGCCGCTGCTGCTGCTGCTGCTGCTGCTGACGGCAAAGAAATCGAATCCCGTCGCCTCCTCTACCTCGTGCCCGGGAGCCGCGGAGACGGCTCGCGTCTTCGCGCGCTTTACCCTCCCTCCGGTTGCGTCTCCCTCATTTGGAAGCGCGGGCGGTTCCTTCGGGCAGGGTAGGCGTGCACCACCATCGCCGGAGCCGAGACGCGCCGCGAAACGAAGCTCCGGCTCGTCCGGGATCCCGGATGGAAGCCGCGCTTTTGGAAATCCGGGAGCAAAAGCGTAAATTTTGGAAGCTCCCGACTCGGAAAGTGGAACGATTCAAATATGAAATGTTCAAAGAGCGGTTTCCTGTAGCGAGGCAAATTGCAAAGCGAGAACCGGGAAGGAACCCGGGAGCTCCCGGGATGCAAGGCGAGAGTCCCACTCAGTTAGCTTGCGGCCTGGTCCAGTCTAAATATCCTGTGGGAAGTGGAAATTTCTCTCCCGATGCTTACCCTGCGAAAGTCAAAGTTTTCCGATTTAAAATTCAAATTTGTATTCATTCTTAATTCAATTTCATACCCTCTTGACTCCTCCATTTCATCCCGGGCCCACTTAAATGTCGACCACCGTCTTAATTTACCCTCCCTTCTCTCCTTTTGTTTATATTATCGCTGACGTTTGGAAGTCACACGTAATTTCCCCCGGACGGGGATCGCACTTCTCCGACAGCAATCTTCGCATTTCTAGATGCTGAATCCTTATTTGCAATCATTATACGGTGGATAACAGGGTAATTTACGCTTCGCATTATGATAATTTCCAGCCTGGGAAATGAATTCCATAATTTTCCGATTTCGAAGAGGGCTCGCCCTGCTTGATAATCCATTTTCTATGCTTTCTTCGAAATTTAAGCTGTCTGAGCGACCGCAGAAGCCATCAACATGCTCAATTTAAATTCAAGCAAGTCTTCTTCACTAGTTTTTCTTCCCTTTAATTTTGAAACTTCGCTTCGGAAGCAGTCGAACTATATACGGGGATAATAAATTGCAAAAAGCAATCGTGAGTTATATGTGTGACACGTTTTATTTAATAAAAATTCTCGCGGAATTTACGAAGAAAACCTGTTGTTATATCTCGCATAAAAAAGTAAATATTAAAGCCATCGTCTCAAGTCCCTCAAGCCTGATTCCGACAATTAGAACGACATCGAGCGTCAACGTACAACAGATCAATTTAAATACTCTGCGCACAAAAAGATATTGGTAACGCTCAGTTCAAATCGAGCATTTTTCTTCACTATACAAAATGAGAAAAAGATTGTGCTGTGTGCAATATTGCGAATCAGACAATGTCGTAAACCTGATGTTGCATTGTGCTCCCGCCTGATTAGTTATCCAGTTATAACACGGAAACAATAGCTACTTTATTTTGTATAAACGCGTTCTCTGAGAACATAAACCTTTCGGTCCTTGATATCGCCTCCACATACGCCTCCCTGACGTGTTAAACAGTACTTACATAAATCTGAACGATCCGACTTAAATGGAGCAAAGATACCTTCATTCGTAAGGGATTTAAAAAAAAAATCGAAAAATGATCAGATATCTGCTGCTTACAAAGAGAAAATGAAATCTGAACACTAACAAATTTCTCACTTGAGAAATCATGAAAGTCATTTCACTTATACAATTTTTCTTCCTTTCAAAGAGTTTTCCCTTCAAAACCAAAAGAATAAAGGAAGCTTCAAGTAAATAAATGACCACTTGCCGGGGTCATTTACAATGAGACTCCTTGGATAAACTCCCACTTAACCGCCTTTTTGGAAGTTCTTCTGGAGTTCTTCCCCACAATCGATAACAGAAGATCGATGGAGTTTTAACTCCGAGTGTTGGAAGCGAAAATTCTCATTGTAAAGCGAACGCCACTGCAGAATAATATTTTTCGTCAGGCGGGCTAATGAGACGCCGGAATACTGAGGCAGAAGCCCTGCGTCTTCCCTGCGTCTCGTCAGACGGACTTGCAGCACGGGGTCCAAAAGGGTGACATCTCCCTCACCCTGATCTGATCCGATTCTGATTCCAAAGAGACCTTCGATAAAGGCAATTTGGATTCCGCGACAACTCCGCACAGGTTTTCCCAATTTGTTAAATGTTCTGAGATCGAAAAAATCGATCTATCATTAGTAAATGGCTAATTTTGCCTCAAGATTACAGTGCCTTAAGAGGCACGCGATGTTAATTTTTAATGAGTATTACGAGTTTCTCGAAGACAGGTAAATTTCGCTGCTTTTTTTTTTAGCTTCCAGAACCGATGGTCGGTTATTCACTAATCGTTCCAGGTCGTCAGGTATATAGAATCCAGTGAAAAATTAAGGTTTCTTTAAACTCATATTATTTTCCCGGTGGAATTTCAAACCGGAAAAAGCTGTCCGACAATGCCGACAATGCAGTGAGAAAAGCGAAAATTGCGACCATCATTCACAAACGGCAAAAACTTTCACAGTGGTGTTAAATATTCATTTAAAAAAATATATAATAAAATTAATTTCATTAGAAAACACTTAAAAGCTCTGCTAATTGTCTGCTAAGCTTTCCGCAGCCATTAGCGATTATAATAATTTTTTTTGCCGGAGGCATTGCACGGTAGGAAAAGCCGCAAAAAGAGAGGAAAAAAACTCCGGGAAAGGGAAGAGAGGAAGAGAAAGAGCAAATGGCGATGTCCCCCGGTATCATCATTTATCCTGGAAACGTTAAAGTCAAGGGAATAACATAATCATGAGGAGTCCTAATGGGGCATTTCAAAAACAAACAAACCCTGGAGAAAGCGAGAAGGAAAAGGGAGAAGCCGGGAGAGAATTGCTGGAATTGTGGGCGTGTCGGAGCCGAGATTGGAGCACGACTAATCGTGTTACTCCAACACCACAAAACCCCGCAATCATCAGGGTTGAAAGAGAATTTCTCCATTCTTCGATCCCCCGGGGCGGAGTGGTCCATCTAGTGCGGATCTCCCTTCGGTGGATTTCGGATTTTCGGTCTCCGACGCTGTCCTGGAGTTACGCATTCTGGCGGACCGACAGGTTCCCCGGGCCAAAAAGAAAGCGGAACCGGAAGAGCGTCAATCGCTTTCTTTGACGCAGCATTTTTGCCATCCGACCTCCGCCGCGTAAAAGACAAGCGGCAGCGGCCCGCAGACTGCTGTCCGCAGTCGGTGATTTCAAGACTTCCCGAACCTTTCGTCCACCACCCATATCGATCTCTTTCTCGTTTCTCTGCAGGGTAGATTCTCCGCGATAGATCGATCGTATTTTCCAGCTCTCGGGCGACAATTTTCAACGAAGTCTTCTCGCTCACCGGTGCCGAAACTCAAGCGACTTTCCACTGCGAGTGTATAAGAACTTCTTTGTCTGCATTCAGAGACGTTGCTCTTCCAAGCAAACGAGTCGCAGCCCTTGCAGGACAGTTGCCTCCGTTCTAAATCAGGCGCTGAACGTCGCTTTTAGAACCATCTCGATGGAGATAATTCTTTTTAGCGTTCGGGGCATCGGCAGAAATTCCACAGTTGCGTTCTCTTCGGTGGAGACCACAGCGAGACCCGGGACCAAGAATTAAAAACTAATGCAGAGAGGTCCGATGCCCAATGTAGCAATATTTTTGTTCCCGGGCTTTAAGGAACCAAATAAAATCGGAATTTTGGCGTTTCACGCGGTCGGACCAGGGAAAGAATCTCGTTAAGTCGAGAAGGGAAAAATCAATTTGTTTTTGAGGGTGTTGCAGAGCACAAGGTATGATTGAGACCTGTGGGAGTGAATGATCTTCATTTACAATTCCACCATGGATAATAAAAGATCATTAATCGCATAAGATGGTTTAAAATATGCGGACGAAGAATCGATTCGAGATCTAACGCCTTTGCTCTTGGTGAGAGGGTAATTGATTTGACTCGACCTTTCCACACTTTTTCCATTCTCTTTCAGGTTGTCATCCTGCGAGGGATGGTAATACTCCCGCAACGAGAATGAATAACATCGGCCTTTCCAAACCGTGTGAGTTATAAAGTTATAGTAATCGGATTCAAGGTAAACGTTCTCTTTCATGTTTGCCTTTTTCCATTATCTAGATGGATAGAGGTATGGTAAATGAGCATATGAAAAAATTGTTTCTCTTGGAGTTTAACATGCCCGCGTAGCTGCCGTGACAACATCGCGTCAAACCATCTTACAACTAATCGCATATCCATTCCCCACATACCTTCAGAAGGAACCACCAAAGATTTCGCGAACAAATCCAGTCCAACCTACAGATACTGGTATTCTGATTCTCTAGGTGTCTGGGGAATGGATATGCGATTAGTTCCAGGTTACAAATATAGTACATTATGTGTAGTACTAATACATTAATACAGTTACAAATCCAGTCCATCCTACAGATACTGGATTCAGACAGCAAGAAAGCTTACCACTTTCATCTGTACCTCCGCTTCCTCTATGCCCGACGCCCGTGGAAACCCGTCGAGCACCACTGCTCTTTTCGCCGGCTCTCAAGAAAATTCGACATTAAACGACATAGGACCTTTTTAAAATGTAGTCAATTCTATTACCAACTCATGCTCCCCCGAGATCCCGATTTCTCCATCATCCCCAGAAATATTCCAACGGGAATATGATCTGCCATACATATTTCTCACCATTTCTCAATCCGAAATCATCTCGTCGTGATAGCAGAAGGAATCCCTTACCCGAAAAACGTATGAAATGTCTCAAACACGTATCATTTCGACGATATAAAGTCTTCCTTGCTCGATTCAGAGATTGTGACAATGTTCTTTCAGCTGAGGAAGATAATGCCGCAATCCTCATGAATATCGCACTGAAATATCCAAACTGCTAACTTTCGACGTCTATATTCGAGTCTCCCAGGACTCTACCTCATGCCTACATCTCATTCCATCCTTTCTGGAAATCATCCACGTCATATTTGCCTTGCTTTCCGCATGATATTCTCTCCGAAATCCGCAACGCCGGAACTCTCTCCACTGACAACCCTGTTAGATTGCACACCCCCAACGTTATCCGAAAGACTTTCATCTCCTTGCCTGTTCACTGGGAAGTTCTTCGCCATATCCAGAACTCCAAGTACTTCGTGGATGCTCTCTTAAAGCCGTTTGAAACCGGCAGATCTTTTAGTCTGCTTTGTCCCTGCACTGCTCACCAATGTTCTTGCTGAGTACTTCCCAAACTTGTTCATCCCCATTTCCCCCCCAAACATTATCAAATTATTCCGTCAATGCCTCTCGTCCACTTACATCAACCGGCACCGGTTCAACAACGTAAAGGGTTGACCGTGGAAATATTTCGGTTCAGTCATAACCAATTTTGTTTATGAAGTTCATTTAATGCACTTCACTCGAATCAACCCTGAAATCCTGTTAACGGTTTAACTGCGGAAACTACCCAACATGATCTAAAGCTCTCGCTTAACAATTTAATTTCATTTATTCCAACATCCAGTTCGCTGTGGAAACCGAGAAAGTTTCGTACCTTTGTTGACGATCTCGTAAAGCAGACGAACTTTCGCTGCCCGTCAATCGTAAACGCACACGTACCGATAGGTGTCATTGTTTCCTCATCCATTGTCCTAGATCTTAATCCCTAAATGAGCTCGACCCGTTTTCCTCAGGAATCAACCACCCTACGGTTATACGGTTTACAATCCGCACGGTTACCAGAATCAAGGCGCTCCCTAGTTCAAATTGAAAAAGAAGTCGCGCTACTTGGAACCATCCTCACATTACTCATGGCATAGGACACCAATTCGAAGATCTTCCTTAAAAGAAACATCAAAGCCAACTTCGCCCCATTAGCCTAACTTTCCACATTTCCAAATCGCCGCATTTTCATTCGCCCCGAAGAACATCAGCGTCAATTCGCATTTTCGAAACTGAAAAATCGCCCATGGTCCAGCACGCGACATCCCCTGCTGCAAAATGAAAACCTACCCCTGTCACGATGCCACCGAGGAAGCAAATCCCCATGAAACTGGGGACCCTGCTTTTACCTCAACTCTTTAAAATCTTAACCTTCGCATCCATCCCAACCGACTTTCACTCCCCCAGCAACCCGTTGGTTTTATTTAAATCGCTAATCCGCACGTTTATGGCAAAATGAAATCTCCCCTACGTTTTGCACCCATGGTACCTGAACCCAAGTCCCTCGAAAGCCCGTTGGTGAGAGCTCGGATGACAATGTTCTACGTATGCCTTTCAACCCAAGGGATTCGTCGTGAAAAAATCAAAAATCGCGAGCGAGACATTCTCGCAACGAAATACGAGAACGGCAGCCTCAGGGTGGAATACTGATCTTAACGAATAGTTATAAGAAATATTTTCCAATTTAAAAACGGGGAACGAAACACTTTCAAACCAAAAAGATTCCGACTTTACTTTTGGAAATGTTACTCCTCAAGATGAATCTTGACGAACATTTTTACGTCTCATTTTTACAATAAAAACCTTTCTCGCGCTTTCTGATATTAATACGAACGGAAAACTCAAATGGTATGAACTGTCATGAAAAAAATTCAGGTTTTCAGGACGGAGACTTACATAACACATCTCAACATACAAAAAAATTTAAATATCGTTTAATGTTTTTGTTCGAATGACTTTCTTTGCCAGTTTGTAGCTTTAAAATAAAATCAAAGCATTATTCATCGATCTTTGCTTTTTTCTTTAACGTAAATATTTTAATTTGTGCTAGATAATTTTAAAAAAAAAAAATTTTTTTTGGCATTTCATCTAACAATTATACAAAGTTAAAGATATCGGTTTAAAACTACATTTTTCAATTTTCAAAAAAAAATAAATAGCAATGTCTTATTAACAATTATTTTTGTTCGCGCCATTTATTTTTTTCCTATAACGCATTTTTTTGTTTTTATAGTTATACAAAATCTTTAACGGGCCAAATAAAAATATCAAATGGGCATTAACAAATGACCTATTTTACGAAAAATAAAAAATTACAATAAATGTGAGAAACTGAATGTAAATATAATTAAAAATCCGAAATAAATTTTATATAATATTCCTACAACTAAACTTTCCTTTCATAAAATGAAAATCCAAAGTTAGGAGTAAGTTATTTCGTATTTAATCTAAAGTTTTTAGCTCAGCTTTTATACTCTGCTTTGGATTTATTCACTAAATACCATCTCAAATCGGAATCATAAAAGTTTTAAATATTTGCTTTTCTTGGACTATGGTGTTATTTTGTAAATGTTAAAAAAATTTCGTTATGATTTACTTTAAATTTAAATATTCTCATTATATATAATGTATATAATTTTTTTAAAATCATTAGAAAGAAACTTGTTAAGGACAATCAGAGGATTGATAATTCCGGTTAACAAAATTTCGAGTTTTAAAAAGATTATATATCTTAAGGCCTTTAAAATAATTGATAAAAAAGAATTTCTATTTGAAGCACTTATTCATTAGGAAAGAAAAAAATCTTAAAACTGACAGAATTTTCTTATATGAAATATCAAATTTATGTCAGACTTAAAATGCCATGAAAAAAGCACAATCTGGACTGTCAGTTGGTATCAGTTATTTTACTTGAATAAAAAGAAATTGAGTTCGGTGGATCAATAAGTTTTTTAATAAATTTATAACGACACAGATATTAAAAGCGTACGAGTTTAATAAAGAATTAAACTCGTGCATATTTTATTTTAATTTTTATTTTAACAAGCCACTTTAAACGGATTAAGTTTGCTGTTGTAATGTATTTTTATACAGATTTCTACAATTCTACTGCCAGTTTGATAATGAAAATTACAGGAATGAAACTGATCTATATATAAAAATAAATTATCTAGCTGTTTGATTAGAGCATAAACATTTTAAAGACTTATCCTATAAGCTTAAGTACTCGATACTAATATTCATTCTTTTATAAATATTTAAAAATTGTTTACATAAAATTTAAAATACCTGTCTTTATGATGGTAATCAGCAACTTGCGGCCATCACATAATATAAAATGACAATAAACAGCTAAACAGAAGAGTTCAAAGCAGGAGAAAAATAAAAATCCTACAGAGCGATCAAACTATAAACTGTAAATAAAATTGTTCATTTTAAAGTAGCTTTAAAATTAAGTGAAATTTAACTTATTTCAAGTCTTATATTTATTAGTTCATTCTTTTTTTCTCTTATATCTAAAGTATTAAATGTAACTTAATTTATTTTACTAAAAATTTGCATTTTCACTTCCTCAAAGTTCATTGACTAAATCATTTTATTGTCATATTACAAAATTTTTTAACAGATTTTCTTAAAGGTTTCTACATTTTCAGTTCTTGTTGATGTTAAACTCTATCTTCAATTTTGAATAAATATTAAATAAAGATTTTTATATTTTAAAGTTGTTAATTACAACTGGCCTTAGAATTTTACTAAGCAAGTTTAATTTAGCTTCGTATCTAGTAAATGTTGCCGATTATCTAATTTGCGGGAAAAGAATATAAAGCAAAAAATATGTTTCATACAAGATTTTCTATTTTATTAATTGACTTATTTTCCAATTTATTTTTCTGTTAAATAAAACGTAACTGAAGAATCAAACAATTTGAATTCTGAATTTATTTATTTTACAGATTTATAAAATCAGCAATATATTAATTAAATTCACAAATTTACGAGATAAAATTAATCAGACTCAAGATGAAAACATTCACTCTCGAGAACTTAATTGCATATAAAAATTCTTAAATTTAAAGAAATTTAATAATCAAAAATTTTAATTTCATAATTTCAGTTGTATCAATGATTCAGGCATAATAAATACATGCTATCAAATACTGTTCACACGAAATAATTATAAAAGTGATTGCCTCAAAAATATCGACCTAATGCATATACACCATTAGAAACTTTCCAAGTCTAATTCAAAGAATCATAGATATTAAACGTTTATTATTTGACAAGGGATATTTTACCCAGCAGACATTTAATTTCAGACAATTAAACGGAATTTAATAATTGGCAGAATACTGAAGCTTTTGGCTTTAAACGTTTTTCATAAATTTTAATCGCTACCCATTAGCATTAGAAAGCATTAAATTTTTCACTCCAACTGAAAAAATACTGAAAAGGAAAGTACATTAAATATAGAATTCTAAGTACATAACTTAAGTCGGTAACAAGCCTTAGGCTCGAGTTTAAATGAATTTTGATATTTGCATAATATTATGCTCTTCTTTCATGGCTTGAAATTAACTGTATAATTTTGACTTTAAATACCTATTTAAAAGTTTAAATTATAAACGTTATGCATAAATTAAATATTTTAACTTTGCTATAATGCAAAAATTTAAGACATTAAATTTAATGATAATATTAATATTACTTAGTTTGAAATAAAGAATTATCACGAGTCTTAATAGTTGAGTATTTCTATTAAGACGAAATATATAGATAAAATAAAATTTTTATATAAGACAATATGCAAGTGTCAAATTAAAATGCTGATAGGTACGAAAACACTTCTACAAAAAAATAACAGCTTGTTTGTTTTAAATTATTATTCCGTGGGAACATCAATAACTGTTTTGTTTAATAATTTTTAAAATTTTTAAACATAAATTTTTTTTTTAAATAACAAACATCACTGTGCAAATTCCAAAACATTTAATAATCATTATTAAAACACACAAGTGGAAAGCTATTTTCCACTTCTAGTACAGTTCAGAACTTGGAAATATTTCCCTAAACCTGAGCAAACTAGAGTTAGACATGAATAGCACCGCAACGGGTATATTTAAAATATGATTCTACCTAAATGTAAATATATGAAATGAAATATATTCATAAAAAAAATTCTGATATTATTTTTATTCATTTAGGTAAAGTATTCATCTTTTTAAGGCACGTGATTTAATATTTTATAAAGGAAATTAAAATTCAAAATCAACATTATCCAGATCCAATGATTCCTATTAAAAATTAACATTCCTTGAATAACGGTATACACGCTCTTAAAACAAAATGCACGCATTAAATTAATGTTTACAAATAAAACCAAAAATTTATTTCAAATCTAATTTCTTTCATTTTTTACATAGTGGTTAATTTCAGTGATGACTGAAACTGCATTTATTTACCTACTCTCCAAAACATGTGAATTTTCGCTTAAATTTGATTCAGATAAAACTTCTTCACTATTTGAACTTGTTCCCTTTGTAATATCTTCATTCTCAGTCTTTAGTTCAGTGTTGTTGCTTCCATTAATTGACGAAGCACATAGCTCATTGTCCAAATTATCTGATTTATTTTCTCCATCATTAGGGAAATGTAAAGAATTTTCGTCCGTTGCGATTTCATTGACCTCCGATTTATACGTATCAAAATTACCAATATCTTTATCTGTAAAAAATTTACATGAAATATTAAAAATAAAATATTATTTTACGGTGATTGATGTAATTTGTTTTGTAATTAATAAAACCTTTGCGGTGAAATGTTTTGATATCAACAATTTTATTCAATATTTTACACTGTTTTAGATGCAAATTTTATAATTTCCCTTAATTTTAAAAGTGCTTAGAATAGAAACATTTTTAAAAACTCAAAAATATAATTTTTGAACAATACGAACCATTATCATTTGTAATTTCTTTTATTTTGAAATCATCTTGATCGCTAAGAGAACTCGAAGAGACAGATTCTGGAAATTAAAAATTTTATTGAGATAAAATTCAAATGAATTTCATTTTTATATAAATTGTTCCTTTATTTGGAATCAAAAAGAAAACTGTACAAAGCAATTGCATCAAGCACAATTTCCTTCATATTAAATGACCATCCAAATAAATTACAGCAACAGTAATTGTATTTAAATGAATTGCTTGCTCAAACTTACCTTCATCAGTAGGCTGATTCTCAAGAGCAGATTTATCGTTTTCCAGTCTTGGAGCTATTGGTCGTTGTTTTCTAGCAGGATTGAGGAACTTACAAGAATAGCATCTAAAAGCTAAAAAATTTTAAAATAAATAATTTTAATCTAATCAAAAGTTCAAAAAATTTCAAAAGCTTTTTAATTAATTATTTTTAAATATTTCCATAACCTTATTTTTAAAATAACTTTATTCCACTCTTTGTTTTATTATATTTATTATTTATTTTCAGCGAAAATTCTGAGAGAAACAAAATCATGGTAAAAAGAACTTTTTTTACCTGTATATTCAAATTCTTCCATGAGCGCCATTCCGTTGTGAGTTTTACAATTCTCACAAATCAATGCATATTTGCTTGAAGGACCTTCGCCAATTAAATATTCGAAAACTCGTTCGATATAACTTTGGCTCTGAGGAAATATTGGAGGTCGTGATACTTGATTTGGCGGTGCTATAGCTAAATAAATACAAATATTACAATTAATTCAATTCTAACTAATTTCATTAAAATTAACTTTTTTCAGAACTCTGAAGAGGAAAATTAATTTACCTGATAAGAACTGAGGTGACGTTCGTACGCGACCTGAGGCATTTGGAAGTTTTTCATCTATCGGGCCCCGAAGTAAACTTGGCCTGTTTAAGTTATTCGGCGGAGTCTGATGTATGATTTTAGTTACTAGAGGAGGATACTTATTAGAAAGTGTTTCTGGAGCATATTTTTCTAAAATATCTTTTGCAACTTTATACGTTTCTTTGTTCATTATATCATCTATCAGGCGCTTTTTTTCATTTTTCAAATCTTTTAGTTTCGTCTGACTGGATCTTATTTTTCCATTGTAATACAAGGAAATTATTCGACTTACTGCATAATATCTAAAAAATAAAAATAAAAATATTTGAAATCACACAGAAAAAACAGCAAGAAACACAAAAGTAGACAGAAGAAAACAGAGAAACAATAGAAACAGTAAGAAATACAAAAGATAACTTATGCTTTTTTGCATTGTCTTCTTCTGAAATTTGAAAGATTGAAAATCCATCTCCATCATTTCATTTTTTTGTTAAGGAAATTAAAAAATTTTAGTTCTGATAGTAAAAAAGTTGAGAAATTAGAAAATAAATAAATTTTTGCAAAAAAGTAATTAATTCATATATAATATTGAATAAATAATAAATACAATTTATTATTTTTTTTTATATTTTATGTAGTGAAAATAAATGAATCTCTTGTAATGAATAATGAAATGAGTAAATAAATAGAAAAATTATGATATTTAAAATACCTATTAAGCGGCAAGAAAGTAAGGTCAATTGCAAAAACCACTAGAAAATTAAAATTTTATTGACCTTTTTTTTTGAGGTTAATTATTCATTATTTTAACGAGAATGAAAGTTGATTATGATCATCATTTTGTTTTCAAAATGAAGCCTACTCATTCCTCTTGCATCATTGACAACAAAATTAAATAAAAATTTTACCTAAATGTTAATCATATATTATGGTTACAACAATAAGAATGAAAACTAAATGAAATGAACCATACATCTTAAGATTTATGAATCAAAAAATCAAATGCATCAGACGCAGCTTTCAACCATGAAATAATCATGTTTTAAAATTTCTAATACTTACACAACGGGAGAAAGTATTAATGCTCCTATTAATGTAAGATTATTTTGAACCCTTAACGGGAAATAAAAATATAGTAAAACAGAAGCAACAATACAAAATCCAGATGAATAAACCATTAATTGTCGAGCTATCTTCCTATGTTTTTGGACTGTATCTGCACTATGAACTTCCAATTCTTTAATTTCTGTTTCTATGTTCTCCAGCTGCTCTATTAAATTCTTCTTCTGAAATGAAATACTCTTTCAAATGAATCTATTCTACTCTTCAAATTATATTACATATAATTATCCATACAATAATTATAAAATGCATTTTAACCTTTCAAAATTTATTTAAGATAAATCCTCCTTATCCTAAAGACCTTAATCCTATTTTATATGTTATGGCAATTACTTTTAGTAAATAGTGGAAATTACAATTTTCTAGGATTTACACATAAATTCTGCCAAGTTAATTTTGAAAACATGAATTAATTTGGTTTATAAAATTTGCTTTGCTTAACATTTAGTATGATCAAGTCCATAGTGATAACAAGGCACAAAAATTTAAATTTATACTTTACAAGTACTCCTGTATTAATTATTAAAACTAACTTTAATCAAACAATAAATAATTATGCTTTCATTTATTTTAGAAAAATCTAGTTTTCAGCTCTTTGATCAAGCCCAAATTCCTTCTTAATTTAACATTAAAAAAATTAATGCATATTATGCATAATATTATTACTAATTAATTAATATAATTAATACTAATATTAATTTATAATAAATTTAAAGTTTGTGTTAAAGCATTATTAAATTTATCATTATTAAATTTACACATGTACATAAAACAGGATGCAAATCTTTTTTAAATCTGTTTTTTGAAACAAAAACTTACAAATTTTAAAAAATTGATCTGCTGAATCCAAAAAACATAACATTCATTCATCAAAATTTGTGTTTTAAAATATAGGCTATATCTCTTTGGTAATTGTGAAACAGAGACAAACTATAAATAAAATAGCAGAACTAAAAATAATTTTTAAAAATTATACAATGAATGAGCTAGCTTCTAGCTAACACCTTCAAAAGATTATTTGAACAGTAAATAGTCTAGTTAGATTAAATATTATAACTCTGAAAGACAATCAAGATGTTTAGAATTATAACATTAATTTTAAATGATTGTCATGGAAACATTGAATAAAATATGATCATAAAAAGTTATGAATAAAATACTAATTGAAGCAAAAAATTATTACAAAAACAGACATAATCATTAAAATAATATGGTGTTCATTTTATTTATTAGAAACAAATTATCATTTAATCACAAAACATAAAAAATAATAAAACAATTTTTCCGTAAAATATATTTATTCTGTTTGAAAAATTAGATGAAAACTTTTTAAAATAATATATAATAAGAAATATTATTTATACATATAAAATATTATTAGACTTTGAAATACCATTAATTAGTAATAATCATAAATATAAATAATAGCTTTTTATTTAAATTTAGGCTTAATAAAGATGAAATCAAAGCAAACTATTCTAAGAATTCAATATCAAAGTAATGTTTTTATAGATGATAAAACAGCTTAATACACTATTAATATATCTATTAAAAGTATTATTAAACACCTACCCTAAATATTGAAAATTTGATCCCCATTTTAGATTTCAAACACACAGCATGAAACCTGAAAATAGAAATATAAGTCCAAATCACAATAAGTCTTTGATTTAAAAGTAAGGAGTTTGCTGATGATAATAAATTTTGTATCCAATCTCTAAAATAACTTACTTTATAGCTATCTCATAAAATTAATATTTTATATTTGCCAAAAAAAGAAAAATTTGAATACTGATACTGTGAACGGCTACTTTAATACTGAACATTATTATTAAATGATTTTTAAATTTTATCCTTTTCCTTCTTCATTTTTTCTCAACTCACTGGAAATAATTATTTTTTAAAGAATTCAAAATGTGAAAAAATTATATTTTAAATAGTGTAAATAAGCAAGCCTGAAATAGTCTAAAATACCTTTTTAAGCTTACATATGGAAAGAACACAGACCGCAGTTGAATCGAAAAGTTGAAATGTAATTGAGAACTAGTGTATTACGAAATTCATTCCAATCTTTCTTTTACATAACTTAAAATAAACCTGTTACTGAGTCTTTAATTTTTTATTTTAAATAAGTTTTCAAATGTATATTTCTTTTAAATTAAATTTTTTTTAAAGTATCAACTATAAGGAAGAAGAAGACTAAAGGAATCTCAATTCTAGTGTACAATAGGCATTTTTTAACTTTTGGCGGGATTTTTTCTTTTTATTATGAAGAAACTTCGTTTAAAATGTTTATATCCTGAAAAACTTCGTTGCATTTATTCGCAAAATATTCAATTAACAAAAATTTCTCAATTTCTTCAGATTATTGAGTGAATATATTTTTTTAAGTACTTGTCCTCAATATAAAAAAATCATTTTAAAATTCTTTTTCTATCGTGTGTTCGTCTACTTCATTTGATGGCTTCTTTGATCGGTTTCCGCAAGTTACATTTTGGCGCAGTTGCAGATTAGGAAAAAAAGTTACAGAAAATGAAAAAATTTTCTTATTCTGTTAAATCGTGGTCGTTATGACTGTCATAATAACGATAAAGACTAAAATTTCTAATTGCAGTGTAGTTCTTAAAAAAGCTATATAAACCGCAATATTTTACAAATCTTTACAATGAATAATTATAAATGAAGTCATCTAATACAATTATTCGTTAATTAATTTGTTTTAAAATCATTTTTATTCGATATCGGTCATCATAAGATATTTAATTCGTATTCATCATAGAGATCGTTTGATATCGGTTTTTGTGTTTACTGTAAATTTATGGTGTGACTCAAGAATTCTCTTTCACCGGCCGATTGACCCTTCAACATATTCAAGTGATACTCCCCTAACATGAACGTTTCCGTAAATACTTGGTACCGATTTTCTCTTTATTTCTAAATAAAGTAATATAAACATAGTTTTCTTCAAATGTTTCAGGATAAAAATTACTGTAATCTACATTAAGTCTTCAAGTTGCCAAAATTAATGTTCGTAACATTTATAAAGATTTAAATGGCATCTATGTACGACAGATTTAATTTTCAATCGATAGAAGTATTTTTGGCAAAATAGAAAATTTTTTGTTAGTTTAATTTTTTGTTCGTAAAAGGACGTAAGTAACTTAGTATTAAATTGGATGTTAGTAAATTAGTATTAAGATTTCCTCAGAGACCAAATCTCAACTGAGAAAGTGGGCAATTTTTATCTTACAAACTTTATTTATCAATTTCATGAACTTTATGATAATCTGTTGTTTTTTATTTTGAATTACTGTTTAATTTTTCAATTTATCATGGTTTCTTAATATCCTTTTTACATAGTATTAAATTTCAATTAAAATATGCTATTTATTTATAAATAATTTGATTCAAATTCGAATAGTTTAAACTGAAATTTTCCAATATTAATTTTAATATATTTATTTTGTGTTTTCTTTTTTAAATTTAATGAATGCCTAGCTTACATTTTTATAAATTTTTCATATTTAAATTTAGATAAAATTAATTTCGAATCAATTCCCAAAAACATATTTATATTGCTGCTTCTGTTTTCATCAATTTAATCTTAGGACTGGATCAAATACAAATCTAAAACTGACGGTTTTATTTAAAAAAAAATTGCAAGATGTCTCAAATTATTATAAATTTCGTTCTTCATCACAAACTGATTTATTTTCATTCACTTTATTTAACATACACTTCTATAAAAATACATTTTCCAAAATAAATTCACCGACCTTAAAACGGCAGTTATCCAAATATAAGTAGCAGACGACTTACTACAACGATATTTTAGAATAAAGTTATAAGATGGGGTTATATTGTTAGTATTAATATCAATAAATATCACTTCTGTATATATGTATATAAGTAAGGAAACAAATGTATCTATCATGTACTTTTTTAAATTTTAAAAGTAAATATTCTCATGACCTTACTTAAATATATAATATTTCATCATTTTTTATTTTATTAACGCATTTTTTCATATTACAAATTTAAAATAAATTCTATATAAAAAGGAGAATATAAATTTTTATATTTTAATAATGTTATTTACTTAAATTATTAAAAATATTTGTGAGAAGAACAGTTGTATATTTAAAATGTCAAATCAAATTGTAACTATTTTTGATTCCAGAATTTATTTACAGTCTATAAAAACAAAAATTTTTTTCTATTTACAATACTTAAATTATTTTAAATCACGAAACTAAAATTTTACTTCAAACTATTTGTTATGCACATAATAGTTATAAAATACTAATTGGGCAATATAATGTCAACACCTCTTACAAATTATCACCTTTTTCATTTTTTAGATTTTAGAGATGGTTATTTTCATTAGTGACGTTCAAAATGGCTGGTCCAGTTAATGTTTCTCTAATGCTTATGAAAAAAGTCAAATGTTTAAAGAATAGAATAAAAATATATACAACAATTAGGTGGTTCACATCTGATGGACCATTAGTTGTGCTGAAAAGAAAAATTGAAAATGGAGAATTAATTGCAGATGAATATCAAATGAGAGTAATCCAACAACTGCAAGAAGTGCATAACAGTATTTCTAAGTATTCTCCTAGGTTTGACCTCACAAGATATTTTTTCAAAGCAAAAGCACCAAAAGGACTATATGTATATGGATCAGTTGGTGGGGGAAAGACAATGTTAATGGATCTATTTTATGATACTTGTCAGGTATACAAATTAATTGAAAATAAAAAGAAAATCAATTTAAAAGCAAAATAGTTATTTCAAATTGATTTATTTAAAATTATAATTACAATATAAGTTAAAAACTATTGGAAATTTAAAACCTAATATGAAAATAAAAATCTGCTTTTTATTTTCCTGGGTTTTCCATTAAATAATAAAGAAAATTTGAAATTGCTATTTTAAAAAATTTATGGTTGCAGCACTTTCATAACTAAGTTTAGATACTGTCCATCAATACTAATTTGCAAAGTATTACATATTCAATGTTTCCTTATACTTGGAATAAAGGTTGAAAAAAGTACTTATTTATTTTCAACATTTGGCAAAAACATATTTTTATTGAATATTGTACTTTAAATATTAAATCATCCATTCAATTTTTAAAATAAATCATTTGTCTCACATAAACATGAGTTATCAAAAACAATGTCTATGTTTGATCAGAATTTTTATGTAGTATTGAATATTTAAGCATTCTTGCTTAACAACAGGGAATAGGTGGTTGTTTTTTTTTTGTAATAATGATATTTCAATGTAGACTGTATTATTAGCTTTCATTTCTTTTGGCATATATATAAATTAAGTAACTAATAAAAAAATTTGAATAATTTAAAATGTCTAATTTTTATCAATTTCTTATCTAATTCTTTGAACTGACATTTGATCCGTTTTGTGCATTTAAAATACATAGCTTGAGGTCAAGTTCAAGAATTTATATTTTTAAAGCATTCTGTAACGTTATCATCCATCCATGACATTAAGATTAGCATTTTTTTTATGACAGTGTTAGGCATTTTATTCTCAGATTTGAAAATTCTAACATAATATGAGGATCAATCCTGTTATATTTTTAAGTTTTACAAGTTTCAAAATCACTATTATTACTATTACTATTTGTTAATAATAATCAATTTAATCTAATTTTTATTATTAAAAATCTAAGCTCAAAGAATTAGATTTTATAATTTAAAATATCGTTATTATTATGACCTGTAACCTTTTCCTTTGCTGGAAATTAACCTTGGAATAGTTTTGTTTTTCATCTTAGTGAATACTTTTTTTAACCATTAACATTTAAAATTAGATATTTTGGTGTGACACAAATTTCTAATAATCTAAAGTATGTAATATTATTTGAAAAACTTCAATAAAAATTTGATGTATATGCATAAAATTCACATATATATATATAAACATGATATGTGTGTATAAAATTCACAGATATATAATAATACTGAGAAATATAAATTTATCCTTGGAATACCCAGTTTTAAATGCAAATTAAGCAACTTCTTTTTTCATCTATTGACATCACGCTTTTTTATACATAAAAATTTATTTACTTATTTATCGATTAAACCTTAGTTATAAAAGAGAATTGAATATTTTGATAAAAGTGCAGGAATCGGAAAACAATAAAAAATTGGTTTACCGAAATGAATCTTTATTTTATTTAAGAATTATTTTTTGCAGACTGAAAATAAAAGGAGAGCGCACTTCAATGAGTTCATGAATGATGTACACATCAGAATACATGAGGCCAAAAAAAAAAGAAAGGAGGTGAACACATCTTCCGAGAAACCGAAACCTTGGGATCCCATTGCTCCTGTTGCCTTTGAACTTGCCACAGAAGCTTGGTTATTATGTTTTGATGAGTTTCAAGTAAGCAAAGGTCTTTCATCACTTTATTATTATTGTTATTTTTATATTTTGAATCGTGTGTTGACCGGTATAATACTCATTGCCGCAGGTTACTGATATCGGAGATGCCATGATATTGAAAAGATTATTCACCGAATTGTTTAAGCACGGTGTTGTTATGATTGCAACTTCAAACCGATCACCTGATGACTTATATAAAAACGGTCTTCAAAGGTCCAATTTTATCCCCTTCATCAGTGTTCTTAAATCCCATTGTAACATTGCCACACTGGATTCTGGGATCGATTACAGAACCAAAGAAGGAAGAGAATCCGGAAGGGAGTTGAGGTATTTTATGTAAGTCTTAGCATCTTTTACTGAATTTTTAACAAGTTTGTCGAAAAACTGGAATCTAATCCTCTCTAAGTATTAATAATTTTGCTCTTGCTTTGTCTGTACCATTTAAATCCTTAATAAATCCGAAATTAATTATATGTTACTAGGAACACAGGATTATAATGTTTTTAACAATAGCTGTGATTATTGAATATTTATGTTGTTTTAGTGAGATTTAAAAAACTTTATAAGCTTAGATTGAAAAACGATTTTTATTAATACGTATTAAATCATAAGCCTAGGCTATTGTAAAAACTTAAAAGAACTTTCTGTTCTCTTAGAACAAATCTTAAATTGTACTTGAAAATAAATTCATATTATATGTTCAGTATTAAATATTTAAATTATTCATTTTTTTATTTCTATACAAATAAGGTGTTGATCATCAATCCAGTTAATAATTGTAATTGTTATTTATTTACAGTACAGTAAAATATGTATGTTAATGTAATACATTTAAAGATATAAATGAAATTTAAATTTCGAAAGAATCAGCTTTTATTATTATATTTACTATAAATATTTTATTAGAAATTAAAAATTTTGATATTGTAGGCTTTTTTGCAATGCATAATTATTTCATCTTTACATTTTTATTACATTCAAGTAAAGCATCATCTTTGCATTGTGTTCTGTTAGTAGATTATGTAATATTTTTGATTCAATTTGTCTCATGAAATTATTTAAAATATATGGGATCCAATAAAAATTAATATGTTTTATCATAAATTCGCCATTTAAAATCGTTCATGAAATTGAAATTTCGCTTTTTTATGAATTCTAATTGTAAGGTATTGTTCGCAGACTAAGTGAAACAAAGGCAGATGAAGAAATGGAGAAAGTTTTCAAAATTTTGTGCGCCAAAGAAAATGATACCGTAAGACCAAAGACTTTAGTAATTACGGGACGTCGCGTGACTTTTCCAAAAACCTGTGGACAAGTACTCGATGCTACTTTTGAGGAGCTCTGTGATAAGGTAAAATAATAGTTTTAACGTATTCCAAAATTTCTATATGATACTATCTCATTAATTTTTTAATTATATTCTAGGCTTTGGGATCAGCTGATTACATTCAGATTTCTCACGCTTTTCATACTATTTTAATACGAAACGTACCTAAAATGAATCTGTCAAATAGAAACCAGGCTAGGAGATTCATTCATTTGATTGATATTTTATACGGAAACAGAGTTAGTTTCTTTTCCTATTTTCTGATGCGTAATTATTAATTTAAAACTTACTTTCCTGAATCAAATAAAATTTTTGTAAATTATTAGTCAATTTTTTATAAGTTAATGCGTAATTTGCTTTCTCTGCTGGAGAAATATTTTGAATACGTATACTTTCGAATTATAAGGCGAAACTTTTCTATATAGAATAGAGTGGTAATATCGGCCGAAGCGAAACCACAGTACTTATTTACCGCTGAGAATCGTCCCAGTGCCACAGATGATGCTCACAGGATGTTGATGGATGATCTGCAAATAGTGCCCGGTTCTGTAAGTTTTGAATTATCAATATCTCACTGATAAATAAACTACGTAATAATAGCATGTAATAAAGAATATAGTAAAATGTTATCTTGATGCATAATTTTATAAACGTCAAATAACGTTTTTAAACATAGTCGACTGCCTCAAATTTAAATGTAAAAATTTGTTCATAATTTCATAGAATTAGGAAAAATTTTTTTTCCAAGCAACGAAATCATATAATTAAAGCTAATATTAAATGCTCCAAAAAATCCTGTTCTGATTTCAGGATAATGCAGCTGCAAATATTTTCACGGGATCAGAAGAATTATTTGCCTTCGAGAGAACAGTATCAAGATTATCTGAGATGCAAACGAATAGTTATTGGAAGCAATGGGATAGAACGAGGCAGTAAAAACGAAGTAACAGTTAATGAATAGCTATAAATTATAATTTTTGATTTGATTTTAATTGTAAAAAATGTAATAAAAAAATTGAATTAAAAAAACCTTTCGATCATATTTAAAAAGTTTTAAATTTCCATTAGCAAGAATGATCGAAATGGGAAAATGTTTCTTGTGAGTAAAATTGTATCTAACGAATTTACGTGCTTTTAAAAAGCTGAAAAAGCGGCAAAAATGATGCGTGCTGTGATTTGACCTTTTGTCCATTGCCATCAGAGAATTACGCAAGGATATGTGTTGGCGAAATGAAAAATGACAGTTTTCTTTTTTACGTCTTTTTTTATTGATTGTAAGCTTAACAATTGCTTTCTCGCCTGAAGAATGATTTGCTTTTTATGGCCAATCTCGCATTACTCAACAGTTTCGAGTTGTTTCCACGGGATTGATTGGTAATACTATTGGCCTACTCTTTGCATCAAATTATTCCCTTTTTTTCTTCATTAAATATTTACGATTGTTAACGTTAAATTTAAAAAAGTTAATTTTCTGCTGATTAATCTTATTCATGGAAATCAATAGTCCGTGAATTCATTCAGTTTTTTCTTATATTCCGTGAGTTTTACACATCCATATCATTCGAAAATGGAAATAACTCGATCGAATTGTTGTTGACTTAACGTATTCGCACTGCATCTCTCTCTGAATAAAATATCCTATTACTTGTTAGAAATGATGTACACATTTACTATAAAATACTTTAGTACTACATTTTGACAACGATTTAAAGCTTTTCTGATTGATTCTGATGATTTGATTTCTTGATCTGCATTCGGTTCCTGTTTTATTCGAGGACGTTGTGATCGGTTGGTGTGATATTCGAATTATGAACGTCTAACATCAACAATTGATATTTGGACAGTGTAATCGTCTTTTTTCAAATGTCAACCTGTATTAACATTGACTGCTAAGTTTATCGGATTAGATTCGTCATTGAACAAGGAAATAACCTTCGATTGATTTTCGTGTTAAGTGATGCCTTTTTTTTCATGTCAGAGCTCTCATGTTTTTTGCAACGTTATTCGAAATTTCGGCATTAACTTTGGGGAAATGATTGAAGACAATTTTAAGTTGCATCGAAGCGTATCAAATAATGGAACAATAAGCGATAAAAGATGATGAAGGATTAAGCCCTTCATCGACAAAAGGCGACATGATTTTGACAGTTAATTCAGTCTAAAGGAAATATTTACAATGCGTTTTTCGAAACCGAATGTTCGAAAAAAGATAAATTACACCTGGAAAATATTGAAACCATACGAAAACCCCTATGTCTAGACCAAATCATCAACTCGAGCGGGAGAGATTTCGATTTTCCACCCTTGCGAACCAGTTGCGTAAATTTGATATGAAACTTCATCGCCGTACACCTAACGAAGCGAATAAAAAGACAGACAGTGTCATGCTTCTGACGGGAATGGGAACAAAGAGCAGCGGAAATGATGCGGGATTGTTATTTTTCCAACAAACTATTTCTAATTTTTTTAAAAGACCTCATCTAACATATTTATCTAGGATTACTAAGGCGACCGAGACGGAGGAAAAAAAGGAAGAAAAAGAAATCGAGCCTTCGAACCAGAGATTCTTTCATGAATAGCAAGGACAAAACAAATTGCGACAGCGGAAGCCGAACTTCTCTCTTATTACGGATTTATTGAAGCTGTACGCGATCGGGAAAACTCTTCGGATTTAAAGATTTTCCCACAGCGAGGAATTAGAGAGGATTTGTGTTCGTTTCGAGAGAAGGCAATAAATGCCGAACGAGACCAGTATTTCTGCGTGAAATCGCCGGATCCAACGCATAATTTCGCCGCACTGCCGAAGGAAATTTGAACCTTAAGATTTTACCCTCCAGCATTCATATGCGGGACAGGGAAGGGACTCAAAAGCACGCGTGGGCGGGAGAAAAATTCGAAGCAAAACTCACGGTTTTATTTTTTTTCCCTTCTGTCAGCAATTCTGTCGAAAATCCCCGTCGCAGCGAAAGTCTCCCATTCTCGCTGCAAATGATGTATTCCATTTTGCTGCGGAGATTGGACGCCCACGCAATTTTCGAAAGCGTTCGTGCTCCCGGCCTTCCGCGATTTCGCCATTCTCCTTTAGAAGTTCAGGTTTCCCACATCGAACGTGAGGTTCCTTCGAAACTTTCCCAAAAATTTAATCTCGGGAGCCCATTTTGCCCCGTTTCAAATTCTGAAAACAAGGCGGAACATGAGCCGTTCTCCAGACTTTGAATTTGCGGGCTTAAAGCCTGGATGCCGCATTTCAACGGGGCAGATCGAACGATCGGCCTTTTCTTATTTTTTTTTTTGCCATCGGGAAAAATCCGCTAAAGCCGGTCCTGGAACGAGGGCGCTCGATCGAGGTACTCCAAACGTTTTCGTTCCAGATTTTTCTGCTTTGACAGCAAAGGAAGTGAAGCAAAAGGCTGCGCTCCATGCGGGATGCAGAACTGTAAAAGCAAAGGGTAGATTTCACCCTTCGCCCACGTTTTGGTGGGTGACCTGCGCAGTAATCGGAAATCCTCGTACCCTCGCCTTTTCTCCATCCCCGGCATCCTTGGAATTAGCTTTTCCACGATTTCCGCTTGAAATTTTTCTCTCTCTTTTCAGGAAAGCATTTTCAGCACCGGAGTTTCAATGGCACAATCAGATGTTAACACACTCGAAACCACCTCCTGAATTTAAAATCAGAGGAATCTCTTGTTTGTCGTGTATTTAACCAAAAATATAATCACCTGCAAGTGATGTTCGGAACGAACTGCACTGTACTTTTTTAAATTAAATTCGGTCATCGCAATCTTTTGCCAAGATCGAACGCGGAAGAACATTCGGCGGACCGAGAACCTCGAGGTTCATCTTGCAGACTTCTGGAAAGGCACCGGGTTGCACCCGAAGACTCCTTTCCTAGAAGATAGCTATGCACAGCCTTTGGAACGCCTGGAGAAGTCCCCGAAATCGATGAAACCAAAAATCGGAGACGTAAAGGAAACTTTTCTTGTTCGGAATGTTTCTTTGATTCCTTTGTTTCACTGCGAATGTTTGCAAAAATGCCTTTGACGAAGTAACCTTTGGCACTTTACGCAAGTAGAAACCGAACATTTCTGAAACGTTACGTGGGAATGCAAATGGAATGGCTTTGTAAAGCGGAGAATGCAAACTGGAAAAATCCATACGATCAAACCTGAATTGCGCGTTAATATTCAACTTGTATTTAAATTTTGGAAAATAACGTGGACCGATCAAAAATAAATCTAAATTGAATTTATACGATTTATATCCTTAACACGAGATTTAAAGACGACCTAACAAGCATTTTTCCAGTATTCAAAATTTTTTCATGAAACCGTAAACAATTTATTATCATTAACCGACCGCTTACCAATTGCGATACAATTAAAAAAACGACCCTGTAAATCATATCGACACTAATATAACACAAAGGTTGATTTAACAAACTGCATTTATTTGACCATAATATACTTGGAAAAATAATGTTAATGGTAATTCTAAAAAATAGCCATACCTAATTTTGTGGCGATTCCTTGCAAATGGAATTTCAAATCAAATTTCAACAATTCCATACTTTCTGGAGCAAATGGAATCATTGAAATTTATGGCAATGAAAGCCATTTCATTAATTGTTTAACTTTCTCAAATTTCCAATTTCATTTAAAAAATTAGAACAGAGCAATTGAAATATTTTTGAAATGTGAAATTCCGACCTCGGGACTCAATTTCTTTTACATTTCGAAATTACTTTATTTTTCATGTTTTGCATAAAAGATGAAAAAAGATATATTAATAACAACTTTTGCTTTTACATCTCAATATTTTTCCCCCTGCAACAAATTTGCTTTGAAGAGTTTAGAAACGGCTGAAAAAGCTTCATGACCGACGATCAAAGTGATATGGAAATTAAAAGAAAAATTTAATTCTTAAATGTATAAATATTAATTTAACTTTTTGAAAAAAAATTTTATCTCAAAAAAGGAACCTCAAGGCGGGTATTTCGTTATATTAAACAAATACTACCCAGGAACATTGCTTTTCCTTTTTAAATTCACGGGTCAAGATATTGATTGGGGTTGCAGCTTTCAAGAGAAAATGGCTGCCGAGAACGCTGCCTTTGTAACAGAAATCCGATATTTTCTCATCTCATTGCCATCACCGCGAGTCAATTTACGCTGTCCTACAGTTTAAATGTGTCAAAAAAGCGACAAATGGTTCATGTCTATTTTGTCGCCGAGCCTGCCTGATATTTAGGGCAAAACTTTCAAGCTGAAAACATGGATTTTCACCCCCTTGTAAGGGAGATACGAAAATTTGTTTCCTTCGAGACAAAGACGGAAACTGTTTCCTCGAAAAGTGAATCCTCCACGGAAAATCTTGTAAATAAAAATGCTGAGTTAGCAGAGTCGTAAATGTTTGGGTAAAGGAAAATTTCTGTTTGCGTTGCAGGAGGCAGGGATTTTCTCCTCGTGCGGGAAAGGAAAAAATTTCAATGGCGCATTATATTTCGGATCCGAAGGGAAAAAGCCTTTTTTCAAAGGGCGATGTCTGAAAATTAAGTCCGGGATGAGTGTGCAACAAGTGGCATTAATTTTATGTATTGCCATATTCAGAGCTTTCAAAACCTCTTGAAGTCAGCTTTTTACGGGATATTCACACCAACAAATTTCAGTCCGAGGTTTATTCATTCGACATATTCGATCCGAAGATATTTTTCCTGTTTCCCCAACAATGGCTTTCCGAAAATTCGTTTTTTGAATGAAGCTCATCGGACCTTGCAGATATCAGCTTTTGTCCTTTTTTTCATTTAACGGTTAAGCCCCCGAGATTTTTCAGCCAGATTTATCGAAAAACTAAAGGACATCTTGCCTCGGGCACTTTCATTCGACAGTGACATTTTCCGGAGAACCGCTTCAATCAACGTGCCCTGTGCTTATCAAAAATTTATATGGGTGCGAAGGAAATGAAATTTTGGCATGGAGACCATTGAAAATGTTTTCGACGAAAAATTTGGAGCATTCATCTTCCAAAGAGATGAATGATCCGAGGCCATTTCTTTATTCTCGATGGGATAATCAACAGGTAACGAGATCCAGTGCATCGGAGACTTTGGATCAAAATAGAGGAAGAAAATAGAAATGGTGGCGAAAGACATAAAAAAAGCGGAATATCATCAATGAACATGAAGAACGATTCAAAAAGATCATAAGAGCTGTGAAGGTTAAAGGAATATCCAATCTGTTTTTCCGACGGGAGGAAGACGCGGGGCGCGAGAAGCCGAGGGAAAAATGTCGCAGAGCAGCGCATGCCGGATTCTATTGATTCTCGTCCCACGTCATCGCCATTTCACCGAAGACCCAAACAAGCTTTGTGCAAAATATTCCATAGAGAATTTTTCAACTCTTGATTTATTTCGATGCTTATTTCCCTTCGCAAACAACTCGCTGGCGGGGCTTATGCATAAATAAAGCTTAAAATCCTCCCGTGCATTAAACTGATTGAATTCATGTTTTTATAATAAGCCGAGAGCCGGGCTTTATCCCTTAAATAATTATTTTCAAAGCCTTTTGCAATTCCGAATCCTCCCTTCATTCTTAAAGATGCTTAACTCTCTCCTAGCCTTCCATCTCTACTCCTTCCTTAAATCCCCTTTCGATATCGACATTTTCCTCAAATGAAAAACATTTTTCTCGCTTCAAGAAGAGCGATTTCGGATAATCTGAAGGAGAAATAATATCTGTGAACTGAATCAGTCTTGGAAGGAAAAAGTCGATCTATGGGCTTACCCTATTGAGCTGAAATCGTATCAGACGATAAGAGTTGATGTTTTAGGGGATGAATAAAAGGTTAAATTCTCCCCGTCATTGTTCCAAAACCGAAAAAAATTTATTGCACATACACGGAACTTCATTGTGACGCCGCGAAATGCTACAGGAAACAAAGCTTTGAAATGCTTGCTCGGCAGCAGGCACCTCAAACGGCAGCTTTCAGTTGTGGAAATAATGAAAATTTACCTTTTAAGATTGATTTTCTTCTTAATTAGTCTCCATTGTTATTCAACGTGCAGAGATGTGTTCAATCAGTTTGCCATTCTGGGCTGGAATCGGGAAAGCCGAACATTGCGATGGCTCGCGTTGAAAATTCAAGTGAATCAGACCGAAAATATTTTCTCATTAAAAATGAAATCGTCCACAAGATGAAAACGTGCTCGAAGCTGGGAAATTCGTTTAATTTTCTCACATAAATTGCGCGCCCATTGCTAACGAGAAGCAACATCTGGCGTCTTGCTTATAAGTCAGGGCACCGAATCTTAATCTGATTCAACTTCTTCATTTCAAGCCGATTTTCCATTAAACCTCTTCCCCCCCGGCGTTCCTTTCCCGCCTGCCTCCTCCGGTCCCTAAAATTTCAGACTTTGCCCATCGCTGACGTGTTCCGGCCCGAAACGTTAACGACAGAAGAGTCGAACGTGTGGAACTGTCACGGAGGGGCAAAATGTCATTCGGGCCTTCAAATTTTCCGCATTCAAACACGGAAAGAATTTCAAACGTCTCAAATAATTATCCAGATAGCCTTTTGGGTTGAGCAAATGCACAACTCCAAATTTTATTTTCCACCATTTTTCCGGCAGCGAAATCTTAGTCGATGACGATTCCGAAGCACGTCTTTGTAGGGACTGAAACCGGTGGTTTAGTAAGAAATGTTTCACATCCTATAAAAATGAAGGAAAAAAAATTCCTATTTTTCCGTGAAGTACAAATTTATAAAAAGAAATCCTTTAAGTGCTGCGTGGGGATTTTGAAAGGCGAAAGGTTCTCTACAGCACCCGAAAACCCTCGCTGCTCAATCCGCCTTCTCTGCCCGCATCCGAATTTCCCCTTTCGGATGGTTTTCAGAATGAAAATTTCGCTCATTCACTGGAGCCGCGGGGGCGTTGAAGGAAGTATTTGCCCGTTCGCTTTTTGGGGCTTCCAGAATGGCTTCGTGAGCACAGCGCTCCGCTTCCGCTTTCATTTGCTTTCGCCTTTCTTTAGGTTAATTGTTCGACGAACTTGCACCGCAGCAAGAAGCCCGCTAAGGGCTTTTCGAATTGCGCCTCCAAAAATGTATCCAAAGAATGAAAATGTTGATCAACTTGAATCGGGCACCCTAAGAGAGTAATTTTCGCTCGACTTCTCATTCTAAATGAAATTCATTTTTAATCGAGAAGGGCGAATCATGAAAGATAAAATGGGTGAAAAATGTTATTTAATAAAAATTCGTAGTTTGTAAGACTGGCGACTGACAAAACCTTTATTTGACATCAAATATTGGTCAAGACTGGAATTTTCATTTCTCATTGTGTAAAAGTCCTTCGAGGGTGAGGAGGAATTCAGCTGAAAGAAAAGGTCAAAAAAAGTATCAACCCTAGAGAAAATATGCTGCAGGCAGTTTTACTAATATGTGTTTTTTCCAGAACTCAACATCACAGAGCCCGCCTGTTTTATCACTTATATTTATGATATTAACTATTTGTTTCCATGAACTTCTTTGATATTAACTAAATCAGCTTGCTGAAAATTTTTCTCTTTTCCATTTAGCTTTGACTTAACCATGAACTGAGTGTCTATTTTACCAAAATTGCTGCTCTCAATTTGAACTTCGTTCGGACTTAGGAAGAACGGGAAATGAAATTCGAATATTGATCTACTAACAATAAGGTATATATTAAAAGAAAAATGTTTCCCAAGACGTTTCATCGCTTTTTCTAAAATTGCCAGAAAAATTTAAGGACTTTGTAAAAAAAAAAATTTAAAAAAGGATTTTATATATTTTATATTATATATATTTTTACCCTTTTATTATTCTGCTGGAAACAGAGTTTGTGAATTTCACGCTTTTTACATATTCCGATAGCAGTAAGCCAACAACGAATACAACTATCTTAAATAAACACTAACCTATTATCATACTTTTTCAGGAGATTGTTACAGTTTCTTTTTCCATATTTAACTTCAAACTTTTACTCATTTTTTTTCTCCCTAAATGATTTAAAAAGAGTAAAAGGGAGATTTTATGGCGATTGAAAAATAGGAAAATGAATTTTGGAAAGATTCTGGAGTTAAATAAATATTCGGTCAGTTTTGATACATGTGATCTCTATATGTGGGCCGCAGATGAATACCAGTGTATGAAGTCTACCTGAAGGAGCTGGTACAAAACTTAATGCCCTATTCTTCAACAGAATCCACCCATTGCCGACCTAACGTTATGCACTGCTAAAAAGAGTCCCAGATTCCAATATTAATGAAACAGAGATGAGTAAAGAGAAAAGAGTTTTATGTTAACAAAAAGATACAGGATTATGGCAGCATACTCACTATGGAACATTTAATGTCATGTCAAAAAAAAAAAATATTTTTATTCAGGATGGATCAGAATTCGTGAAATTTCAAAAATCTTATATTGGAAAGGTTTAAATAGCCTCTTTTAACATTTTTCAAGCATATATGTACTTTTTTATTTCAGTGCAAAAATGAACGCTTTACCGAATTTTATAAAATTATCGATAGGTAAATTATCTTCATTGAGCAGAAAAATATTTTTTCTTCCACATAACAGAACAAAGATTATGTAAACGTCTTAAAACGCATTAAAATTAATAAAAATTCTGCTTTAATGGATAACAGTTAAACATTTGATGTATTAATTTTGAAAAATCTTTTCAGAAATACGGCAAATATATATGAAGTTGGGAATTGGATTAAAAAACATGACAAAGATGTTCTGTTAAGAATAAAAAAATTTTACCTTGTCATTAACATATTTTTACATTGTTTTAAGTTTCTAGATCAAACTTCTGGATGTCAGTTTAAAACAACAATTTTTAATTTGAAAATATTGAGATAAGCGTGCCTATAAGTGTATGATATCTGAGACAAAGATGTTAAATACAGAATTTTGAGATGATTTCTATAATTTCAACTTCGTATATTAATCAATTTGGATTAATAATGTCAATAAAAACTTAAGTAAGAAAAATCCATCTTATCAGAACGTGTTATATTGTTACAGAATAGTAAAAAATCTATCTAAAATTAAGTTGGATATTAAAAGAAGGCATTTTTCAAAATGTTCATCTATGTGAAATTTATTTATAAATTTATATGGAATTATGAAATTATTATATTCTTTCTCGATGGTTAAACCGCAACATAAAGTGTAATTTTATGTCTTGTTATCAAACCCTAATACCTCGTATATCTCATAAGGTATAAAGAATGTAGTGTTGCTGATATAAAATATAACTGTATACAATATCTAATTGTGAGTAATTATTTAAGTAAAAAAGTTATTATTATTATTAGTAAATAAAAATTTTATTTATTTAAATTTGCCACTAAATAAGTAATGCATATTATTTGTTATAATATTAATAATAATAATAAATAATTCTTATCATAATAAAACGTAATATTATATGACTGTACTTAAGTAAATACATAAATATAAGTTTTTCTTATTTTGCGTAGCTTAAATTATAACACATATTGAGAACTTTAAACCCGAATATCCATTAAACAAACAGGAAATTATTTATGAAAAATCGATAAAATGAAACTTCATAATATTTATGTAGGAAGCCAATGTAATATTCACACCTGTGATTCCTGGATAGGGATATTAATAAATTCTAATTTCTCCTTTCTCTTATTTTTTTATTTCTTTTTAAGCTTGGAAAATTCTGAAATTTTAAAGAAAAACAAAATTCATTTCGTTAACTACACAGTAGTTTCAGGATTTTTTTATTACATTAAGAGAAAATATGCTTCACTTATGTCAAAATAGACTTTTCTGAACATTTTATTTTGTTGTATCAGAATAACTTTATGATATTTTAATCCAGTTTATCGTATTATAATGTATTACTAAAATAATATTTTCCTTTTAAATAGTTACATTATATCCAAATTCCTCAAAAATCGTTTGCAGTTATGCTTACTTATTTTTTTTGTAAGTTCATCTGAAACACTAAAGAAAACCTAATCAGGCTTTTCGCCTGTGAAATTTTCTCGATTTAGAAGCACAGGAGAATTTTCAATATTAAGGGAAAACGGATTTTCGTTCCCTTTAAAATGTCAAAGGACAAATTTCCTCGTTTGTGGCTTTCCTTAGGATATTTGTGGCTCTTGATAATGCAGCCTAGGTAAAAGCTTATGTCCTGGAATCTCGGAAGAAACCGAACCTTTCCCAAAATTTGGTGGAAAACAGTTTGAAACATCAGCAGAAAACTAATAAACGCTGGCCCGATATTATGGAGGAATTCCGTTGAAGAATCTCAGCTCCGGGCACTTCGAACGGGAAAATTAATTTCGGTCGATCTTGGAGAAAAACTAAACTTGAGAGCGTGCCTCGCCTCAATAAACTCAGCTTAGCACAGTCATTTATTGTTCCTCTCAATAAGTCATTGATTTTGTTTACAGGTTCCTCGGTAGAAAGTGGATGACTACGAATCTTCATATTTTTAAATTAAACTTTTTCAACATTCTAAAATTTCCAGTTTTTTTAAAAGTTAAATTCTTTGACTTCGACAGAAATCACGAATTTAGTATTATAAGGACGCTTTAAAAACAGTAAGACAATTTTCCATTATCTGATCGACAATGGTGCTTCGGAAAAGACCTAATGAATGGCTATTCATGAAAAATCAAAGGACGAAATTTCGCACTAACATAACGATCTGCTGGGGTTTTTCATCCCCTTTCTCCTCTAAAAAGAACTTAAAAAGAATAAAAGCTTTGTCTTCCGTTCTAAGAATGAAACTTGAGCTTGCGTGTTGTGACTCTCGAAGAGCCACGTATGAATTTCATGTGTGCACTCTGCATTTTAAGGTGTCTCCATTTACCCCATTTCAAGATGTATTAATGAACCAAGCAACTTGTTGAAGGTCGGAAAAGCTCGCGGAATTTACAAAAACTGATTTCCAGGCTGGAATGGAATGGTAAACGCTTGAATAAAGCAGGCAATGGAAACTTGTTACTTCCCTCGAAGAATATCCTTACCTGAAAGAAAAAAAATGTATTTAAATAAAATGTACAAAAAATATCCGATATATTATTGTAACGAAATGCAAATTTAAAAACATGTTTATAAAATACCTTATAAACGAAAATAAATAATCAAATTTAAAATTAATGTTTTCTTTTAATAAGCGAACCAGGTTTAATATGTCGATGATATCTATTACATAATTTTGATAGTATAACATTCACGTGTGTCAAAAAAGCATTTTACCAGCAGTCAAATTGAAGAGTATTGCACACGTATAAAATTCTAGTAAAAATTTCATTATAAGATTACGACATTCTTATGATTTTAAAAATTTATCATATTATCTCTGTATTAGTCATGTTATATATTTCTTTTTATAAAATACGAAGATAGATAAATTATGTTACACTCATAATTTTTAATAGTTTAAAATTGTTCTAAGCCAATTACTTTCATTCGAATTTTTAATTTTGAGTTAACTTTTATTTATATTCCAATTTTGCTTTAAGTTTCTGTATTTATTTGCATTTACGATTTTTCAGTATTTTCGATAAAAAATGAAAATATATCGTAAAAAATTTTACATTTGATATTAAATAATCATCGGAGGCAAAAATTAAATTCAGTATTTGCCTTCGTCCCAGTTCTATGTTTCATAATCTACTTAAAATGATAGAAGCAAGTTTGAGAAGGAAATACATCTCAATTATATAAAGGGTTTCATCTGTTTTCAACTGGAAAGCATTTATCGTTTGAAAGACACAATTGTGATTCACTACGAAATGAAATGAAAATTTCCGAGCATTAAGAGACCTTTTCTTTTGTAAAATTGAAACTAAAATAAATAAAGGAAAATCTTTTCACAATTTGTGAAAATCGATAGGAGAAATGTTATCGATTGCATGCAACAATTTACTGAAGGCCCAGCGCTTTTACGTTTCCATATGATAAAGAGAAAATTTCTGAATGGAAAATGTGAATTGGAAACTCCTGTCGTGTCCCTGGGGACCGGGGAGAGGAGAACAGCGAGAGGAGTAAAAACCTCCATTTTGAACGGCAGGATTTGTTGCAGTTTCCACTTCTGAATCGACAGAGTTGTTCTCTCGCGCACGGGGGTGTTCACACACTCTTTCTGTCTCTCTCTGATCCAGGGGATGAACAAGGTTCGAGGGAAAATCTGGGTTAAAATGCGAAAGTAAGAAAAAGTTGCTTTTACTCTCCACGCAACTGAGGAGAACGCGACATCGTGCATTTCACTACAACCAGCAGAGGAATACATATTTTGAAATAATAATTTTTATTATTTTTCCATTAAATTTCCAAATTTTCGTATTTTTTTTTAATCTTTGACAATACATAAACTATATTTTTAACACCTTACTCGAAACTATTTAGTTTTTTTCTGTTACCAGAATTTTAAGTTTATTAAATAGCTCCACAATAATGACCATAATTTTCGTACATAATAAAAACACATAATCGGTCAACATCGGAATAAAATTTTTTACACAATCATAAACCATATCTGATATATTTATACATATTTTTTTAAGTGCTAACACTTAAACCATATCGTGATTTACGTATCATCGTCAACACATCAAGAACACAAAAACACACCACAAATACATCATAACTACACTTCTTTTTAAAACAAGGTAAGATCACTCATTCACAATTATTTAAACGTTTTCATTTACAGCTTAACAAAAGTGACACAAACTTTTATTTCAAGTACACACGAAACTCAAAATTTTAAATATTTTATAATATTAAAAATAAGAAAATCATAAACTGAACTAATTAAAATCAACAATAACAAAATACATACATATATACATACATTAATTTTTTTTTCATAAAGTGCTTTTTTCAATCCAGCCCTTACTTTTACAATTAATTTTTGTAAATTCTAACGTTCACAAACATTTTTGGGAATATTTCGAAAAATAAGTTTTCATTTTTTTCATTTATTTTAATTTATAGCTTTTTAACTGACCATTGAAATCTTGACGAAATTTTTAAATTCCTTTAGTTTCTTAGATTAAGATTCGTAAGATGTCCCATATTTTCATAAGAAATTTCTAAATAACAATAATTATAGATATTATTATGGAATAATAATAATTATTTTTTTGTCCGTATAACAGATACTGATAATTTTCCATTCAACTTAATATTCAATAATTCCCTGTGATAATTATAAAATGTAAAAAATAAGTTAATTGTGTGCATGAAATATTCATGTATTTCATGTATACAATATATTATATACATGAAATGTAGAAATTGTATACATGAATTTATTTCTCATAAACATTCATCAAAGTAAATGATTTTCTTGTTTATATTAAAGAAAGAAATTAAAAATTCTATTGTTATCTTAAGTTGCTTAAAAAATTCTTCAATTTTCGAAGTTCGATATTTATATGAAAAAATGTTTTTCTAGATTTTTTAATCAATTTTCTGCTTGAATTTTCATACAAGATTAGGATTCATTTGACGGTGAACAAAAAATCATCATCAGTAATTTGAAATGTTAAATTATTATTATGTTGACTAATAAAATCAAGATATTTTTCACATTATGTGACAATAAATAAAAAGCAAGATTTTTGGGCAAGAATTTATATCCAATGTTAGATTTTTGAGCAATTACAATGAGTTCCTTATGCATCTTAATAAAAATATTTTCTTCAGTCTTGACATTCAAATATATATATATATTTATATAATGTAAATTTGTTAATTTTTATTTACCTCATACAATAAGTGCTCAAAAAGGGATTTCTGCACATTTTTAGGATAAATTTGGTCATTTAATGCTCAAATGAATATAATTTTTAATTGAAATAAAATTGCTTTATCTCTCAAAATTATTTAGAATTTAATGCCTTTCATCACTTAACTCTTATGAATTTTATGTGTCGAAACTCTTTATTTAACTTTGACTCTGATCTTAATTATATTTCACTTGTCAAACTTTAATTCTCCTCCTAGGTTTCTTTCCTTTAAATAATAGATTAGGAGTTGTAATTATTTTTCAGGATGAGTGGTTAAAATGAGGTTAGCGTTTCTTTCTTCGAGTTCCAACATCAAGACAAGTCTCTCTCCCCTTAAATTGCAACAATTGTCCCTTTTATTCAGAAGATAATTGTTAGTCTGTCCCTAATTATGGCTTTGCCTATAGTTTCATTAACTAAGAAAACCTGATACCCCCCAGATCTGCCTCCAATCAACATATTCGGTCATTTCTTCATCCAACCTCAAGAAAGTAAGACAGCATTTTGCAAGTGAAAGTAAACATACACCGTTGTAAAATATATTAATGTAAGTTTATTGAATTTTAGATGGCGAAAAAATTATTTTTCAATATAATTCTGGGAGTGTTGACTCTAACCCTGTCCGGTGCTACCCAGATCAGAAGCTCTGATTTTCGGAAGTTAGCCCAAAGTATGGCGGGATCCGATTATCCACCTCAAGAGAGTAAACCGGCACAGTTTGGAGAGCCAAGCTGCGACGAATTGAGACTCATGTGGAGGTTTTCTAGAAGGCAATCGAGAGCTGCCGAGTTAACAAATGAAATACCAACGTACAGGGATCCATTTGCCTACAATATTTGGGAGAAATATCCAAAGGCTAGAAGCGTCGTCGGTGCTGCTCGAGGAGTCGTCACACCATCTCGAAGCGTCGTCAATCCTCCTTTAAATTCTGGCAGGGTTTGGACCAGACCCGTATACGGAAGAGTTGTGGAAATTGCGCCCGCCCATCATCCACGCGTAATGCAGGCGGAAAATCCGAGGGTCTACGAAGGAGTCTTGAGATACCTGGAACCAGACAATGCCGAGGAAAGTCGCCGCAGAAATTACGGAGTATCAAATAACTATCCTCAACCCAACCGAGTTTCTCCAGCTGGAAGCTTCCAGCGTTTGAAGGAATTGGTCTGGGCCGAGAGAATGAAGGAGCTCCATCAGCAGCGAATGATAGAAGAAGCATCTTCGCAATCGCAACCGGCTTCGCCGAAGGAAGTAAAATCTACTATGGAATACCCGAAACCCTTCCAGGGACAGCAGAGAAACACGTACGTGGATCCTTTCAGCCAGGATAAAAACACGAGGCTTAAAATGATTACTGATCCAGCTTACAACAGTCACCATCACCACCATCACGATGACAATAACAATGGCGATGTGAATGATGAACCAATATACAGAAGGCCTTATCGCCAAAGATCGGTAAGTGTTATCTTAAATTAAGAAATTTTTTATAAACTAGCTTTTCATTCTACGGGAGAAACTGCATTTCAAGCAATGGGAATATAAGCGCATTAATTCGGGAAAAATTATTTTAATCCAAAAGTTTTAGGAAATTTGTATTTAACTATCATTTAATAAATCTCCAGCTTATTTTTTTTGCGATTCTTTCCTCGTATTTGCATTATTTTCCCTCTTCGAGTAGTTGATCTGTCACAGTAAAGTTCTGAAAGACGAAACTTTGCAGTTGAAAAAACACTTTCGGGTATTTCAGACTTACTAGATGAATCAAAATATATTTAGCAAGTAAAATTTTAAAAAATTACATTTCCAAAAAAAATTATCTCCAGATGAAATATTCGTTTAAATTGCACTTATATACAAGGAAATAATTTTACAAAAACTTTAATTTTAAAGAAATAATTTAAAAAATATAAAATTTTGATTGGTTAAGTGAGTTTAGGAATCAACAAGTCGAATTTGGGACAACCAATCAAACGCAATGTTTACATTTTGAAGAAAATTTTTTCATAATGGAGATTTAAAATTTATCTTTTTTAATCACACAGAATGTGACAATTGTTAAGCTATTTTTTTTTCCGAGAAAAAGAAAATTAATAAAAAGTAACCCATTGAACTGTTTCGAATGATCATCTTCAACTACAAAATTATAATAAAATCTCTCAAAGTCGTGAAATTAAATTAATAATCAATTTTTCTTTTCAGACATTCATTAATGAGCCCGAATATTGGTGAATTGATTCACCGGTGTATGAAATCGTAAGGAAACATTATTTTCCCAATTAATCTTTATTTCATTATGGTTTTCTTCTTCAAATGTTGCAAAAATGTTGTTGCCGGTCAATTGTAACCAGCTTCATTGTAGTCAATAAAAAAAATTAAGCAAACAAATAAATAAAAAAAAAAAATTGTTTTAGACAATCTTGATGAAAGTAGTAAAAAATCCCAACATCATATGTAATGGAAATCTAAATCTAAAATAAAATGGTAAAATCCAAACATTGGTTTTCATTATAGAGCAATTAACAGTTGCCCAGACTCATTTGCTATTATTTTTTCATAACTTACTTTATTAGGTTAAAATAGAATTCAGATTGTTTTTTCTTGTTTCTTTCTGTATTAATTTATAACGTCTTGATGGAGCAAATAATGATGAAGTAAGCTAATAAGCAATGAAATGAATAAAATTTTCTGCTGATTGATAAGAAAAAGAAAATTATAGGTATATAATAAAAGAAAAAAATGAAATAAAAATATTAACTTTAAGCTGCGCTCCTTAAAAAAAATTTTTTTGAGAGCTTTAATGCTTAAAAATGATTTTAGGTATATGTATTCCAACGGCCAACATTAAGAATTATGATAAATTATTTGAAATTAAGAAAAAATAATATTTTTCTTATTGGTGGTTATAATTCAGTACTGCTCAGAATCTATTTTTTTAAAATCTTCCAGCACGCTCGTAATTTCATTAATTGTATGAAGTTATAAAAAAATGTGAAAACTTAATTTCTGCATATCTATAGAAAGTTATTGTTTCTTTTAAATTCTGTAAAATGTGAAAAGTATTTGAAACAAAAGCCAATTAAAAGAGAAGCTAGTTAGAAGCGACAGCCGTCCGAGAAATTCATTTAAAAAATAATTTATTAATACCTCTTTACATGTCAATTTATCAAATGTAAAAATGATCAACTATCAAATTATTTTTTATTAATGAAAAAAGTTTATAAGGAACTCTACTTTTGTCAATAACATAAGTTCTATTTGAACCAGTTTTAAACTTAAAAAACACGTTCACATTCTTTTGGCATATCATTTTCGTCTTCCAGAATAATTACTTTTAGAAACTTACCTATAAGTATTTCGTTTTACCATTTGATTTTTAACTTATCTCCATCAGTCATTAGTTAATCATATATACCAAAATTTTTAAATACGTTGAAGACATTGTGTAGTTGATTATAAGAGAAACATTGTATTTGTCACTATAAGGGTGTTTGACAATCTCTGAAGTAAAATTTATAATTCGCTCATTATTCTTATTATTCTTACTAATAAGTTAGAAACCATTATTTTATCGTACATTTTCCTTTTTAAGTAAAGGTTAAAAAAAAGTCGGACGCGACAATATTTCATAGTTTGCAGCCAATACATTTAAGATCCAAAAAAAGGAAGAATTAATAGACATTTCATGGAAGCGCTCGCGCTAATGGCGCTTTATGTCGAATCGCAAATAATAGCGATATTTGGAAGTGAAACCTTTAATAACATTCTCCATTGCAGCAAGGAAATTTAGAAAACAAAAATAGTTGCCCACTAAGCATTATTATTTCAAACGCCGTTTATTTTCCCCGTTTGAATAAATCTACCGCTTATGTATGTATCAACACTATACTTCAACCAGTTTCCGGTAACGTATTAAGTGTCTTAAGCCCTTCCAAATGAAAAATTAATCTTTAATATGTAAAATTGTTTAATCTTCATGATATAAGTTCAGAATTTTCATTCGTCTAAATCAAATATCGACAACGGATAAAAAACTTTCGTTCTTTAAACGAAGAATTATCGGTAGAATCACGAGCTTAGCCACAACAGCAATTGATGAATTTATTATGAAAAATGCTCCATCTTTCAAATTTTGTGATTTATTGCTCTAATTTAATACTGAAAATGCGAAAATTGATTCAGATTTCCAGTATTTTTAACTGAATTTTTTTTTCTCATTATTCTTTAAAATTATTATTGATGTGTAAAAGAATAAATTAGGAATATACTTTTAAATGTAATATCTAATATAATTAGTTAATTACTATGTAGATTTATTCTTAATTTTATGTGAGAAATCCATGATTCATTTTCCAATAAAGCAGTTTAAATAAATTCAGTTCAAACCGTCTTGTGAACTTTATTTAAAACAAGGTAATTTTTTTTTTAATAAATTCACTGTTATATTTATAAAACTGCTCTACAACAGATACATTTGTTACATCGTCTTCTTCTTAAATACTTTTTTTCCCATATTCAATTTAGATTTGAAAATAAAAAATAAGTCTTTAGAAAAAAGTATATCTATTTTGTGTAACTGATTTTTCAAAAACGATTAAAAATTATTTATAGCAGAAAAAGAGACAAGATTTTATTAGGCAAGAGATCAAATCGATAATATGTAGAAGGCAATGTCGTAGCTTTGAAGAAAATCCACGGCGGGATCTCCAACCACGACTTCCGACTTCACAAAAAACAAATTGCACTATTATCAAAGTCTCGCATAAGTGAAATAAATCATTTCTAAGCTCGAAGCTGAAAATGTGTGATTCAACAGTGAAGATGAATTCTTCTATCACACATCACTGTCTGCATCAGTTTCGCTTCTCGGCTGTCCGAAATTCCTCGTGATGCTCTCAGACATAGACCTAATATTGGCCAAGTTGATGTCCGCGTCGCTGGCGACTAAATAATCTAGATGAGCGGCCGGAAATTCATCTTCCGTTCTGTAGTTATCGTATTCGCTGTCATACAAAGCAGAGAGAGAGTCGATGGACATTATGGCATCTGAGTCAAAGATTCTCGAGGAGGCTCTCGAAGACATGCTAGTGTTGTCATCGTTATCGTTCACTTCTTCCGGATCGTTAAATATCGAATTGACGTCACTTAGAGCCGCTGCAATCAGAATTGCAGAAAAAAAATTAAATGAGCTACCCTAGCCTGGTCTTTTTATGAGAACTTTGTACATAAATATATATATATTTCCATTGTGATTTATTTAATCTATCTTTATGTTATATTATAGTCATCTAAAAACGCCATCGGATGACATCAAAAAGGAGTTGCTATTTTATAGTATACAAAGAAATGATAATCAAAATCCGAAATATCAAATTATTTCGTTCTTTAACTATCATATTTAATTAAATTCTAGCTATCTCCCGTTAGAAAAATAAAATCAGGTAAAACTGAGTTATCGTTTATAATTGGAAATATCAAATAAAATCGAAAGTTCTATCTTCCATTTGTTCTCCATGTCACAGAATATTAAAATTTATATGGTTAAATTAATTGAGTAAATGAAAATACAATTCAGGAACATAAAAAACCTAACTCGATATGAATATCGATGCGATTTAGGTCAATGTACAACAAAATTATGTAAACTGTAAAAGCGCTAGAAATATCTATGCTTTGGAAAAAATTTATATAGATTGCGGAAAGAATCTGAAGAAAATTCCGAAGTAAACCTTCGGCATCCGTCAGTCCGGCCTCGTTAAGCATTGATAAATTTTCCAGGGCAGGATCGTCCGTGGTGTATCCCGTCGATTCCCGATCGGCCAGTAAAGGTTCGGACGCTCCTCCTTCGTTTTCGTCTTCCTCCGACCATTCGGACTGACTCGTTTCCCCGAAAACTGCTCTTTCATCGAGCAATCTCTTGACTTCCGCTTCCTAAGGATGCAAACAATTTATACATTGCTTTTATGATTTCGTTTTCACAACAACATCTATATTGAATTGGTGCGACTCACTTGTCTCTCCACTTCGTCGGCAATTCTCTTCTCCTCCAGCTCAAAATCTTTAGTGTCAATTTTATCCACCTCTTCATCCAAACGATTCTCATCGCTTTCTCCATTTCCGAATTCGCTTGCCTCCTTCCCTTGCGAAATAATTCTGTAATACGAGCAAATATTAATAAAAACCTTTCTCATTATTATAAATTTCGGTCAGTAATTTTGAGAAGGTCCTTCATGTTAAACCCATTTTTTTCATGCATATTATAAAGATGATTTTTACGTTTTAAAAACTTTAAAACCTATCTTTCTCCAACATGACGACTGACCAAATATCATAGAGTGAAATTAATTTTTTTATACTAATAATCACCGACCGATCAGACGTATGTGCAGTAGCAAATATTCTTAGTATATATTAAAAAAGCGTTTAGTAACCTTTTATTAGTTTAGAAATGATAGAATAGATAAACAGAGAGACTGATACGTTTTGCTGTCAGGCTTGCCAGATGAAGCTTTACCTTAACCATTTGTTATGTATTTGCATCCATGCATTATCCGAATGCGAATTTTCTTGTAAAAACCAGTGAGAAAAGCCCATTCGTTCGATTTGATGTTGCTCAAGGATTTTTCCTTGATGTATAGATTAATTATTCTTATGCAAGAAACTTTTCTGATGGAATTGATCATCGTTTAAAACTCATTAAAACAATTATCGTTAGATTTTCAGCAACCTTCCCCGAATTCCCTAATTCTTTCTTAAATTATCCGAAGATCATGCACCAACTTAAAAAAGTTTCAGGCATTTTTATTTCAACTTTTATTACTTTCCATTATTACAAGTTTTGAACTTTTATTGGCCTTAAAACATGAATAAAGTGGTAAATTTAATTGCTTTTTTAAAAAACATAATGTAACGGTGATTATCACAGTAAAAAAAATTCTGATTGAAAAACCAACTGATGTGTGTTTATCATTACTTTGAAAATAAATACTCTTAAAGCGGTTTTTGTTAGTAGCCAATTTTTTTTCTATACGAACAAATAATGTATTGATTTAAATTTGTTTCTATAAATTCTTAATTTTTGAAAATGTTTTTTAGAAGACAGAAAGAAAAAGCAATCGAAAATTGATCTTTTTATCATGCGTAATCGAAATTATCTCTATTCTGAACAACAAAATAAAGAGTTCGAAATCAAGTTAAGAGTTATGTATGCTATTATTTATCAAAATATATAATAATAAACCATGCACAATTCTTCACCAGTTAGGCATCCGTCCCTTTTCATGCACATCCCCGACTGAGAAGTTACCTCTCCTGAATGTTCAAATCTTCCTTCTTTAACATTGCTGGGAATTTATTGTTAACAGCGTTGCCTTTCGAAAAGCAAACTGCCATTTCTTTCACACTGACTGGAAATCTCATGTCTTCATCGGAAGACGTTTCGTTCTTTTCTCTTTTTAACTGCAACTTCTTCGGCTTGGGAGGTACCTGTGGAGGAACTTGTTTCAACTTAATTAAATTTGCAACCTTCGGTTCCACAGTTGCACTTTCCGTTTGAGATTTAACCAGGGTCGGAGATATTTCCTCTTTTTTCTGGACAGCATTCTTCTTCGGAGATCCTGGTGTCTCATGTACGATTTTTCTTCGATTTTGATTTTTTCTTTCCCAGCTTCCGAAATTTTTCAACTGTTCAAACTGCTCTTCATAAAATCCGATCGGCCTTTCCTTCTTTCTAAAGGAATTTTCTCGGCTAACTACTTTTCTTACAGAAATCGGGGAATTTAATTCCGGACTGGGGCAAAGCAATTTTTGCTCTTGTTCGGCAGCTTTTCTTTCGATCGTCAAAAATCGATTCGGTTTTTGGATCAAAGTTGGAGATTTAGAAATGTCCTTTACATTTAATAGTAATTCTAATTCCTGATCATTTGTTTCATCGATGTCGCCGGGGTACATTGTTTTACCGCACATTCGCTTACGGTCCAAACTGTTACTTCCCAGTTTTACATGTACTGGTTCAGATTTATTTTTAAATGTGAAGCTGGACTTCCGTTCAAGATTTTTCGATTTGATTTTGCCATACAGCAAAGGCTCTCTGCTTATCTGCTCTTCTACTTGTAGGTTAGCTGCTCTTTCCAAACTGCTTCGCAAAATTTCTGTCAATGAAACCTTAGGATTAGTATTTAAATTTACGCACCTTCCTAACACCAGTGGTGTTAAATCTCGTGCACTGGCAACCAAATTTTCTTGACCCAGCTCGGCCAAGGCATCGTTAACATTTTTCAGTTCTTCTAGAGAAATAATTTCCTTTTTGCAATCTGATTTTTCCTTCATATTTTTTAATAAATTCTGTTCGTCCAGGACATTCTCTGTTTTATATCTCGCTTCAGTCTGATTTTTCTTTTCATCGCCAATTGCCAAATGAGAAGTCTCAAATTCCGTTGCACTTCTTTTTTCAGTTTGACTAGAATTATCTTTTTTCGATGATTTTCCACTAGAAGCCGATCTTGATCTTGTTTCTTCCTTATCCAAACTCTCAGATCGCTCTTTCGCTTCTAAATTGGGAGATTTTTCCTTTCTCGGAGATTTCTCTTTTTCTACTAAATTCTCCTCCGAAGAGGATTCCAGTTTGTCCTTGTTCTTTCTCTCTAAGCTTTGAAGCTTCCTTCGGGAACGACTGTTTGTTCCATTTGAACTTGTTTTTGAATTGGATCGTTCAATATTTACATAGTTAGCTTTATTACTGCTTTTGTCGAAGTTTTTACCGCTTCCATTTGGCGAATGAGCGCTTTTTCCTACGGATCGTTTATTCTTGGTGCGGGAGACGTATTCAAAACTAGTGCAACTATCTCCTCTATAATTAGCAGTATCACTATCACCGATTGTTGTGTCAATAGTACTAGTAGCACCAGCAGCTAATGCCAATAAAGTAGCTGGAGGTAAAGGTTGGCCGCTCTTGCCTAAAACTGTGTTATTTTTTCTTGCGCTATTTGATGAGCCTTGATTTCGTTGCCTGCAGAAAAAAATATCATAAGAACGAAAATTGATGGAATAGCTGTAAATGAAAATTTTTTTAGATTTTACCTATGAGGTGATGAATTGTGTTGTTTATTAGACTGAAGTGGTGCAGTTGGAGTGAGATAATATTGCGAAGGTATGTAGTCATGTGATGCTCTGGGAGAGGGCTCAGGCGAAGAACATGGATTCACCTTAATATAAATAAAAACATTTGAATCTATTATGAAATTTATAGTTCATATACTTAATCTTTGAAAACAGATGTAATGCAGTAAATTGCAGTATATGGTAATATAATTTTTGCAACAAGGAAAATATAATTTATTTCAGAAATGTTTAATCATACTTTAGATAGTACATAATTTATTATTTAAATTAGAAATCCATATAAAGTTAAATAAATATCATCTTAAAGATAACAGTCATTAATTAATAATACAATTTTACATTGGATAAAGTACTAAAATTTATTACCATTGAAGAATAAATTTATATCTTATTGCTGCTTAAAATTTAATTATTGGAATATACTTGAGTATAATTATACTTCTTAAATGTGTTCAGAAAATTTATTAGTAATGAAATGAGGTAAATAGATAAAATATTTTTGCTCTGCGTTTACATTGCGTTTCATTGAAACAATATTTAATAAATTAATTTACCTGAATATCAGATGGATAGAGCCATTTTTCTGGCAATTCTTGAGCAACCTTATTATTTAAAGGCGGACTCGGACTATGAGAGGCATCCGTCGTTCTACTAAAACTTTCGTCACTGGAACTTAAACTTGGAGACCTGCAATATTTTTTTTTACCAATAAAATTCTAAACTATTTGATATTTTAGAATCCGAATATTATTTAAATATTGATAAAACTGAACTCAAAATTAGAAGTTGAACAAACCTATTTAAGCTGCTAATTTCATCAGCCGATGAGTGAATTCTGTGATTGGCTGGCGAAGAAAATAAACTAGCTCCTTGAATACTTTCGTCAGAGTAATGTCTCTGAAGTCTTTTTTTATCATCTCTCCCTCTAGAATATCTAGTAAGTTTAAACATTTCGTTTGAAATTCAATTTTTATGAAAAAAAGGAGAAGAGTTCGAAATGAATAATCTTAAAATAAAATAATCAAAATAGAATTTCAATTAATTAAAATCTTCAATAAATTTTTCTTGTCGCCTACTTGTGATCTCTAAGTCCTAACGATGGTAAAAATGAAAGCCCTTGAGGTGGTAAAGGAGCGGCACGATGTCTCGGAGAAAACCCTGGAGGTTTTGGCAGTGGTCTTAAATAAGGTTCGATGCTTTTTTGTAAGTTGTTTGTAGCTCTGTTGCTGCCGTCTGACCAAGGCGAAGAAGAATGTCTTTAAAAGAATATATAAAAATACTAATTTATTTCGTCTATAACATTCATATTAATTTTATTAAAATTAAAAAAAGGAATGCCTACCTTGAATTAGATTGCTGTTGATTCCTGGATACCGGTTTATGGGGTGGTAAAGGTGGAGGTTGCTGATCATCCAACACATTTTTTTTGCACATAATTCCATTTGAATTAATATTAAAATTACCGCTACATTTACCATTATTGGAAACATAAGAATAACCATTATTGCTACTATTTGAATTAGAATTGCTTCCCCAGTTAAGATTATCAAAGTGACCCAACTTTGATTTTGGACTATCAAAAGACTTTGATGAATTCGTATTATTAAAGTTATAATTGACGGAGGTTCCGTTGTTGTAAGAGTTTTCATTGAAATTATTCGAGTAATTAAATTTAGAATTACTAGCATTTGGTAAAACCTTTGCAACGGAATTACTAACGGGCAAGAGAGGCTCACATTCGCCACGACAGTGATTTCCATTATCGCGATGAGTTTCGCGTAAAACAGGCAAGCGAGGTGGAGCATTGCGAGGCGGTTCGCTCATTTGTGGTCTTGAAACAATCCGTCTAGGAGGAACTTCTCCACTGTTGTGCAATATTGCCAAAGGAGTAGCTATGCCTCCATACATATTACCTTAAAAAATAGATACGTATATGAAGAACTAAGAAATTATACATGTCAAGACAAAATTGGAAAAATATGCACTTAGAATTTCACCTCCAACATTATTTACGGCTCTCATATGAGATAATTCTTCTATGCGCAATGTCCCTGGTTGTTTCCTATCAGTCAGAAAATACGTAGTCATGTCACCTTTCCCTTTCACTTTAACTTTTCCACGACATTGAAACTCATATGGATAATTCTTCAGTACTTGGAAAACCTCTTCAGTTACCTATGGCATTTTTTAAATATAACTTTATACATTCAGGAGTAAAAATTATATAGTTACTTTTCTGCTACATTTCTATGGTTAGATTTTAATATTTAAAAACGAGAAAATTTATCAAATCTTTCATAATTTTTATACCTGAGTATGATTTGGTAATCCCGTAGAATCCATTCGACTTGCAACATTTACGGTATTACCCCAAATGTCATACTGAGGTTTCCTTGCACCGATAACACCGGCCACTACGGGACCAATATTAATGCCTACTCTGAGCATGAAATTATTATAACTATTATCGTTTATGTTAATGAGTTTCTCTCTCATCGCAAATATGAATTCAACAAGTGTCGATAAATGTCTTCCAGCGCTTAAGTCACTGTCGTCTTCAAGTATTCGATATTCTGGCATTAAACCAACAGCTGCCATATAAGTTGATCCGACAGTCTTTATTTTGTCAATAGATTTAAAACGATCCTCTCCAAGCAACTGAAAAATTTATATTACTATAAAATTTTCAAATTTTAAAAAAATTTATAAAAACTGTTAATTATTTAAAGAGCTAAATTAACTATTTAATCTCATGAAACAAAAAAAGGGTAAGTGTTGTAAAAAAATTTTTTAAATTCTTTCTTACCTCATCAAAATCAGCAATGATTTCGTTCAACAATCTCAAACACTCAACTCCTTGATTGTTTCCGTCCAGTTCCACATAAAATTCATGGTAGTTAGTGATGCTTGCAAAAACCACTCCCACTCGATGGTAAGATTGATGATACAAATCCTGTGACAGCGTGTTCTATATTGGTTTTGTGGATCGTTATGTTTCAAGTTTATAAAATAAGCAATTGGATTTCAAGGAAAAATTAATTAGGTTAGGAAGGAATTGTATATGGATTAATGAATGATTGTGAGAGAAAAACAGAACAAACAAAAAGCGCATGAGTAAAGCTTAGCCTAATTAAATTACCATACAGCAAGTACTATGGCGGCAATCATATTCTGGACCTTGTTATAAGCTTTTTAAAGCCCATTCGATATTTTGCTTATTTAGTCACATACTTTAGCAAAATAATAATCCCGAAATTAATTTATCCAGTAATGCTAAAAATATTTACCAAATATGTTAATACGCTCTAAAATGAATATATTAGATGCCAACTACAACCAAAAGTAAATGAAGGCTAATACTAAAATTTAAAATGGGAACTATTTGTTCAGAGAATATAATTTTTAAATTTTAACAAATTTTGATGTTTGCAGATATTTTTTCATATTAATAAATTTTATTATTGCAAACTAAAGTTTGACCTTGAAATATCCTTGAATCTCATAAAATTTAAAATTTATTATCAAGACTCTGATAAAAAAAAGCTTTTCATAATAAAATCTACGAATTTTCTATAGCTAGAGCCCCATAATATTATCTAAGATCTTTATAAATATTATATAATTATTCATTTTTAAAATTTTTTTGTAATATGTTCTTTTTACATTTTACAGATGCACTTAAAAAATTCATGAATAATTGATAGATCAAATTAAAAATAAAAAGTACCGAAAGACGCAAATAACATTTTACTTGATTTACAATATACAGAAATAGATAAAGACTTTTCATATTATTGCGATTATGATTCATATTGAATTAACGCGCCATATTCTCATCATTACTCTGTCCCACAGGAAAGGTAGTTCAATTTCACGCCATTAAACCATTAAACAAAGAGCGCCACAGCTGGATTTTTTTTTTAAACATTAACTGTAAGCGCGAAAATATTTTTGAAGAAATTAAATGCATATAATGTATTTTATGTATCTCAATTCAAGAAAACTGAGAATGCATATTTTCTTTCTTGATTTAACAAAAAATATATCTTAGGAAAATTTTTTTCAGATTAAAAATATGATTTATGAATGACATGATTCCTATTACTTAATCCACAAAAATTTTAAGAACGTTTACGAAAAAATAAAAAAACCATCTACTGCTTTAACTGTTGCTAATATCTATGGATTTGCGCCAAACACGAATTAAACGGAGCCTAAATAAATATTTTGTCTAAATCACTGATCTCTTTTCAATTAGGAACATACATATACATACACATACATACATACACACACATCACACACACACATACATATACAAACCATGTTGGAGCGAAATTGGTTGTCAAGGAAATGAGTAGCAACATGGGCCGGTAAAAGATTAAACAAAATTCTCTTATTGCTATGCTGCAAAGAATCCATTTCTCTTTTTTCCTCGGTAGCCTGAATCTGCCAGAGGAAATCTAATCTAGCGATCCATTCTACTTGGCGACCATGGATAATAACAACCAAAACATACATTAATACTTGTACTAAACTAGTTATAGCGATTGGTACAGTAGAACTGAAAAAAATAATTTTTAAATATTTTATCTAATTTTTTTTAAATTAAAAATTATACCAAAAAAAGTATTTGATGCTTACTTCACTCGTTGATCATAACAATGAAATATTTCGCGATGGCTTGCCGTTATTAGAAGTATATATATGGTTGCCATAATTATGAGCAATGCAGTCTTAATAAGAATTGGTAATCTAAGAAATAAAGAAACAGCTAAGAAGCCCAGAATTGCTGACAGAACAATATATTGCGGTATAGGGCATGCCCTATGATCAGTATATGAGCTGATATCCAAAGTTACATTGGTAGTTTGTACAGAACACGATGCATCCCAAACGCAAGTGAACTGAAAATTCAGTAATTTTTTAAAAAAATTTGTTCAATATAAACCATAGTGTCATTGATCTCTCAATTGATTTAATCTCTTATCCATCAATTTATGTATTTTAATGTCGCAGTTTCTATTCACAAGAAAATTTAATTTTCTTTAAATACAATAATTTGAACATAATTCTTTTCAAAAAAATCTTTAATTCCAAAAATAGAATATATATTCTTGCATTTATCTCATATATTATCTGTAATGGGGTGCCCTAGAGACAGAGTAAAAATAATATATTTATTAAATATTTATATACTTACAACGTTCACCTGCGATACAGCATACAATAAAATAATGGTAAACACAGTTATCCCTAGACGCAGTATAAAACTTTCAGAAATATCCCACAATATCCATCGAAGCCTAACAGCCAGAAGTAACATTAAAACCACAGCAACCCACACAAAGGCCGTGAGGAATAAAAGAAGGAGAATAATTGTCCTTGGCAGAACAACAGCTTGGAGTCCTCCCGTTAACAATAAAAGAAGAAGCGCTCCAGCTAGAGAGCTGCTAAAACCAAGATCCGTGTCACTGTGATACTAAAATAAAAAAAATGAATGTAAACAGAATATCTTGTATTCTGAAATAATAAGAGTAAGTCTAGTTAATATCTAAAATTTTACTGGACGAAATATATATTGTCTTCAAAAAAATCCGTGCACATTTTCGTTAATAAATGTAAAAGTCCCTTAATAGTCCATTTCAAATTTTGGCAACATAATGAAAAAGATAATACAATGCAAAAACCAGCTCACAGGAAGAAGAACTTAGGGAAGATCCGAATATCGTTATTTAAAACTAAAATAAACAGATCTTTCCCGATTTTCTTTTTCCCGATTTTTAGCACCACAATCTGTATTATGTGTAATGGGGTTATAATTTAATATTGATATAAAATGAGGTAAATAAATTAATTTTTACTAGCAATTTCACCTGGAAAATATTTTTTTACCGAATTTCATTAACACATACTTGATTCTCCTTTTCTTTGTCCTTAAAGCACAGAGTCAAAAGAGATACATGAGTTGATTTTTCTCTATCTATAGACCTTGCATCGATAGCTTGCGCTAAATACTTATTCACTCTATTGCTTGGCTGATGGTAAACACTTGCATGACGTTTTTTGAAAGGTCTCTTAAATTTTTCGGTAACTTTATTCTGTAAAATTAAAAAAATTTTTTTATAAATTATATTCAATAATTGAACTTAAACGCTAACAATTGAACAATACACTATTAGTTATGTCAGGTAAAATAATGAATTAAAATATATACCTTATTAGTAAGATCACGTAGATCTAAGGTGTCTGAACCACCGGCACCGTTTGGATCTGCGTGAAGAGCCCGTTGCAAGTCCAAAACCTAACCAATATGAAATATGATTAATAAAATTTTCAAAATAAATCTAACATATTTATAATTTGAAAATAATTGTTCTACTGTTTGAATATATTTATTTTTTTTTTAGAAAAATTTCGAATCGAAGTATGATAACAAATTATTCCAAAAATTTATACTACTTGTCTTTAATTAAAATACTACTAAAAAATGTGTGATCATCTCCCACAATTTCATAAAATAACAAATAATTTATCCTTAGTTTTAATTGAATATAAAAATGATAAGGTATATCATTTTATATAACTTTTACTTATGTAAGATATCATATATATAACTATTATATTTGAATTTAACAATTTTTCATTTCAATGATTTCATTCAGTAACGTCTATAATAAAGAGATCTCACTCTCACTCAAGTTTGAAAAAGGAAAAATTAATCGATATTATAAAAAAATAAATATTTAATTTTTATAAATTTTAAGGAAATAAGGAATGTGATCCCTAAATATTGAAGCCATATTAAAATGCACGTAACATCGAAAATTAAAATTTTTAAAATTTGTCTTCATATCTGGGATAACTTGAAAATTGCCATACACAACTAGAAGAAAGAACTTTTATGATTTTACCAGAAACTGTGGAAAACATCATCAGATGTTTTTTTACTTCCTAATAATAAGGAAATATCAAAAAATAAGAGAGAATGGGAAAAGTAAGGAAATAATGGTCTAAAAATTGGAATGGTTGAAAATGACTTCACATGTTTAATTTCGGAATATTTATAGATCTTACACAGCGTATTAATTGAATATAAGCCTTTAGAGAAAAATTAAATAAGTACATGACGATATTTGGGATCTTGCAAAATTCTGAAAAAATAAAGATATAAAGGAGCTCAAATTTTAAAAGCATTTAACTTACATTTATTTCATGCACTGACTACTATACTATTTCTACTCACTAGACAGTAACAGGTATTGCATTTGGGAAACCTTTTTTTTAATTTTTAATCCTTTATTGCTCAAAGAAAAGTACTATAGAAAGTATCTTGATCATTCACTTACCGCATCCTAAAAAAGAAGAGAAACAGATTAGGGAAGAGCAATGCAATTTATTGGAAAAATATATTGCTATACTTTTATCTCGGAAATTTTGACAAAAAAAATTTACGAAATGGAAAATTATTTTTTAGTTGACTAATCTTATAAAAACTAAAAGCTTTATTACTTGTTGATTTCATAAGAGCGACTACTAGAAAAAAATATTTCCATTCATTTTATTTAAATTTTTAAAATTATCATTAATTTGTATGATAAAATAAGCAAATCGCTTTTGCACTAATTAAGCAAGAAAACTGAATAATTGAGAAGTTTGTAAAAATATTTTCCAAAACATAAAATTTATTTTTTAAAAAAAATTTTTAAAAAATGGTATAAATTAAATAACATTTTGAAAAAAGCACTTAGTTGGAAATTGTTTTAGTAAATTAATAAGAAAACCTGCAGCTTGTTAACGCTGTAAAAAAATTATAAGTTTTTAATAATTGATACTTTTTGGACTTTTGTTTGTAAATAAATGAAATTTTATGCAAACAAAGAATTTTCGATCAACTTTATTTTTTTAAAAAATAATCCTTAAACATGCAAAACTTTCAATCACTTTAAGCTATAATACATAAACAGCTAAATGTTTTGCATTTTAGTTTGTATTTATTATGTTTACCTATTTTTGGTAAGAAAGAATTATTTTAATTAATAAATTTTATTGAAAAATATAAAGGCTTATGAATTACATTAACATATAAGGCAGAGATATCACAATGTCACACATCTTTTTGAACTACATAAAACATCAAAGAAAATTTTATCTTTATTGTACTGTCATAGTTTTTAGCATCACTGCAATAAAACCTCATGCAAGGATTAAAAAACTTTCACAAATTCATCAAATACTGCATGCTTTAATTTATTAGGCTAAAATAACGAATTATTTCAAGAAAATAATAAAAAAGAAAATAAATTTTTTTTAGATTATACATATAATATACTTCAATACTACATTCTTTTTAATAGAATATCAAACAGTTTTAATTGTCTTGTATTCTATAGTACATTATCAATAATTAAAAAAAAAAATTCATTTTACATTTAAAATAATTCGACTACCCCATTATAAAGGAATCTCTCATAACGATGTATATAATGCAGCGTTAATTCCATCATTTTAAAGTTCAACATTTAAATGTCATCGATGCAACACTGATAATGCTATTTACAAGCAGAATAAAAAAATTTTTAGAATGATGAAATTTTATTATTACCTTGCGAGCAGCATGGCACTTAATATTAGGCTGGCCCATATTGCTAAAAGGAACTTCCATAGAATATTTGATTGAATGCAACAACTGCACGACAACATTGGAGACATTCCTGAAAGACAATTTCCGCCGCTGGGCAGCTCCAAGAGCAGAACGAACCTGCAGAGTGTTGAACAAAAGTGGCTGTACATGACAAAGCCACCCAAGGACTTGGTTAATTTAAAAGTTTTGATTCTCTTATCAAAGAATTTACAAACACAGAATCTTTTTAACCCATGTTTTTTGTCTTAATTAGATCTATATATGATACCAGCTTATTTCTCACAATATCAATTTTATATAATCGAATTTAGTAATTTTAGAGGATAAAAAACGAAGAATTAGAAAAGAATTTCTGACAGTAAATTACTATTGTTATAACAATTATAAATAGGGTTTTAAAAAATTGTAACCAATATCTGATATTTTTGAGGCATTAAACCTTCATCAAAAAGCAATTTTATTCACTTCAATGACTCTAGACTTTGGTTACCACTGAAAATTGATATTTAATTATTGTTATAATCTATATATTAGCTCTTTACTTAACACATACAGGATGCTACGAATTATACGGAAGATATTCCAACATTTGTTTGACTTAAAATTTAACTCTGATATCTAAGAATCTATTGGTTTCAAATGGAGCTCTTCTATTTCTAATAATATACAAAGGCTCTATGAAGTATAATTTGTCCCACTATACCAATCTACTCATGAACCACATAAGATGATTTTTTGAATCGAAAGATTTAAATTTTCATTTATCAAATTACCTTTCTTCTTCGGGATGGTGGAATTATGAAATAAGTTGTAACATTATTGTCCAACAAATACTGATTTCTCGTGTTGCCATGTCCAGGTTCAACCTCGTATTCTCCATCTAAATAATCCAAAGTAGCTTGCGTAATATGAACTCGACTGCAAGAAATAACAGAATAATTACAAAGTACAGAATATTTGCCAAATCAAAATAATTATAAAAACGAATTTCATAGTAAGGTTTAGTTTTAGTAAATAATAAAAGGAAATACCTAATTTTATGAAATAATGAACTTTTTTTGATACCAAAAATTGATTCACGAATGACTAATGAGAGACTCAAAATAAATGCAAAATCTTATTATAGGTATAAAAAAAATATTCTTGCGATTACATCCAAATGCTTCGAGATGGAAGAAATAAATTTTTCAGTTTGAAATAAATTTTCAACGTTAAAAATATTGATTTCTTACCAAATATAAAATAAAATAGGAATCAGGAATACTGGTTCTCAAGGCATATTATTTTTCTTAAGATTTCATGAAAGCATTATCAAAGAAATTATTTCATCTAAGTCTCACAGTTCATAATTCTTCTGATGTTCAGGCGAAAAAATTAACTTCCAGATGTCATTGTCTATTTATTGAAAAATCCTTTTTGTATTACATGTCATCCTGCAGATATATAAGCTATTGCAAAAGGAAAAACGGAGATTTCGGAAATAAATTTAGGATTTATTATATATTCATCCACAAATCCTACCCTGGTTCTCCACCAGCTTCCATATTATTGGCAAGAGTAACATCATTTGACCAAACGTCGTATTGCCATTTGCGAAGACCGAGAACACCGCATAAAACTCTGCCAGAATGGATGCCAACTCTCATGTTCAACTGTACATCCGTTGCTTCCACAACAGACCTGAAATCATTAACTGAAAATATTACCTATTTTCGATCGGACGTTTCACATTCTTTAGATATATTTTCCAGCTTACGCTATTGCATCTATCATATCCAAACCCATTTCCACAGTGCAATGAGCATGATCCGACCTGGGCTCAGGTAATCCTGATACGCAATAATAACAATCTCCCAGAATTTTGATCCGTAAGCAATGATTATCATTAGCCAGCTGATCGAATCGGCCAAATAATTCATTTAGAAGTCGAACTAATTCTTGAGCTGTGCATTGTGATGCTAATACGGTAAAACCCACGATATCGGCAAATAGTATGCTAAAATCAAATTTTAATTTATTATCAAATCAACGAAAACAAACCGAATCAAAAATGAATAAGAAATTATTAATGCAGTCATTAAACATTTTAGAAAAGAAATACTTCTTAATACCCATAAAAGTAGAAAACAGAATACTATATACATTACACTGACAATATTCTATATACATTATATGGCAGGTCTTTTTAAATTCTTCAAAGCAATGCCAAATGTATTGGAAAAACTGTTTTTTAATACGCAACATATTATGTTGCGCAATTAATACGATTTATAAGATTTGTTCTTTGCTAATGAAAATTCATTTTTCCAAATAAGAAAAAAAAGTAATTTCTTGGACAGCTAGCGACTTTAAGTATTCCGAAAATTTTTTTACAGATTAAAATTTTCTAACCTAACATTCTCGTGTCTCTGGATATAAATCTTGTGGAATTGCCCCTCGACCGGCGACATAATGTCAGCTTTCATTTCCATGGCAACATGTTGCGGCAGCACAGACAGTAACAAACGTTCCAATTTCTCGTTCTCATCCTCCATTTCCAACCTGGCTGCGATGCAATTTCTCGTATCCAAAAATGCTTTCCTTTGCGCGTGTTCCATTAAGTTATGCATAAGGATACCAATCACGTTAACACAAACAAATACTATCACATTGGCAGAAAGCTGAAAATAAATTAGTTATTCTCTACATTTTCAAAATTGTGTTAAAAAAAATTAGATCTGATGCTATTATCGCATTTCACTAATAATCAAACTTACTTAATGTTTCTAAAAATCTAATATTTATAATAATTGCAGTTTAGTTTCAATTTTTTTCATATACAAATCTACATATGTTTAAGAAAAATGTCTCAATGCACAAGTTTAAACTTTCATATTTATATCATTCCTCCGAATGTATCGTATCGTATGCACGCCTTAACGATAAACAAAAAGAAGAACAAATATTTAAAGAATTCCACGAAAAAGCGAAATACCTAGGTATTACGGACTCTAAGAAAGAGTAATTGATTAAAAATATAACGAAGGTAAAAACCGACCAGGAAACTGCTTAAAATTACAAAGAAAAGATAAATATCTAAATGAGAAAAAAAGAAAAAGAATTAAAATAGATATTTTAATAAGGGATATAAAAACTCTTGAATCGTTCAAATTAAGCTACCAGAAAGAATAAAAGGAGAGAGTGAATTCTCGAACTGCAAATATTCTATACAACTGGGTTGAAAACCAAATTCAAAAAAGAGGAATATAAATGTATCCTGCATCAGAACGGAAAACAATTCATGATATATAGTATGATAATGTTGGACGAATGCACCAATGCATTAATATCAATCGTTCCTGCCGCACTAAGCCTGCAGTCATGAAGACAAGTTTTATGATATCTCTGACGCCATATTTCTCTGTTGACTTGTTAATTACTGGTAGATAATCGGGAAACATTTAGAAATTAAATATTTTACACGTGCAAGAATATTTAGCCGTACAAAAACTTTTTTCTTTGTCTTTTTAAAGAACATTTATTTTATTGTTTCAATCATGGAAATGAAGTACCATGAAGAACAATTCCGTTCTTTTCTTTTCTGAAAATTTAGTTATCGTATCTGCAACAAATAAATGTAACATAATCTAACCTGTTGCCATGTCAAATGTGGAAATTCCTTCGCAAAGAGTACGGATACGGTAACATGCACAACCGGAAGTGACACGCCAAAGGCTGCTGCTATCCATGTTTTTAAAGGCATCAAAGCATAGGCCAGAAAGATGACGAAGATAACCTGAAATTGTGAGAATGCTATCAATGAATTCGCATTTTTGTTCAAGTCCTGATTCCGATCATATAATTTTGTCCCCGCGCGCTTGCGATCACGTTTATGATAAACTTCAATGGTATTTTTGATTTATCATGGTGCGACGTTCTTTGTAGCGAAAATTCAGTAAAAACTCGTCGACAAAAATGGAAAATAGACAACTTCCTCAAATTTTATTTAAATTTATTTGTCTTTACCTGCCAGACTCCTTCGGCGATGACCCGTTTCGTCTCAATTTTCAGCGTTGTCGAAAGTGAATCGTCGGGCGCCAATGGTAGACTAACGGCGCAAAAGGTTGCGCAAAAAAATAATATTGCATAACAAACCCATAAAAGATACGCATCCTGCATTAGTTTTGTATTAAGAAACGCCAACAAAAGCGCAAATAGCAGACAATGGACACCATGATAAATATTTTGAGCTGTTGGTGCTTGTGCATAGGCAATGCTAAGGTTCGCGAGAACCCCTGTCAAAAGTATGAAAAGTCCGACAACGCTCGCGACACTCGCATGCTGCAGTTTAAATATATAACGCTGGTAGAGCACTTCAAGTTCATCATTTTCGAATCGGTGCCGATTCAATAGTCTGCTGAACAATAATTTTCTATGGGAATTGTTCATTGCCTTTACGCTGTGATCCATTTTTTTGTTACTGTTATTTAATATTCTTTCTGCGTTTTCTTCACCTTTCGTGATGTTTTCTTTAAATTTTGGTCATTTTACGCAAAAGATATTTTGCTGAAAGAGAAACAAATATTTCTTTCCCACTCTTATTCTAAAAAATATCAAACAGTCAGGTTAGGTTGATCAATTGAGGAAATAATAATAGAAAAAATTGAACGTAAAATATAAGTAAAATATTGAGTTTTAATATAAAAATAAGTAAAAATCAGGAATTGATAATTGTCTAAATCATAAATCGACTACCTTAGCAAAATTAAACCAAAAATTTGGCAGGCGGAATAAATTAATATTTTTAGTTGACCCGCAAATTAGAATTTTTAATAGCTTAATAATATAAAAGTCTATTTTTATTAAGAATTAAAAATAATTAATTAAAAAGATTGAGGTCAAAAAATAACAAAACAATTTTTCATTTATTCAAATATTTTACAATAAACTTTTTTTACACACGTTTAGTTAACTATTTAGCAGTTATTCAGCAGTCAAATAAATCAGAATTGCAATAAATTAGAGATAACTACACATAATATATAGCTAACTACACTTAATGATAAATTAGTCAGACTGGTTAATGAGTTAAATAGTGCTTATCTAAAATAAGTTAGAGAGACAAAGTTTATTGATAAATTTAAGTTGGTGAAATTAAATTTTATTTAATTCCAAAAGCCCTTTTAAAATAATTTTTTTCTTCGGATTTTATAATTGATTTATTCATTTTTATATTCATCCTAAAGTGATTTTTAAATCCCACTTCTGTTCGTTCACCTGGGATTTAATTCAAATCACAACTGAAATTAGACTATCACTTGGTGGAGCACATCGGACACATAGAGGCTCAGGTTACCAGGCCTCATCTAAACTAGTATAACATTCCCTTAACAAATTAGTATAACTACAAACATTCTGATTAACTTTCAAAACAAAAATCTTTGTAATTCTAAAATAAGCCTCATTTGAATGTTGAAAAATGAATTACATGGTCAAAATTGCAAAAGATTATTTAAATTTAATGAAATTTTTAATTTAAAGCATATATTTTGTGCCTTAATTATGAATCATCATTTTGAGACCAATTCGCTGTTATTATGAAACTTATTTATTCGATATTAATAAAAAAAATTTTTCTAGTGCTATTAATATCCTCAACGGTAGATGTACAGTTCAAATCAGGGCCATATTTTACTCTATTAAATTGTTAACTGACACTTAATTTAAACTAAATTAGAAGTTCTGACTCCGGAAAAATCAATTAAGGTACTGTAAATAAATTCCCTAATAAAAATATCTCCGAGGCAAAATCAATGTGATCGGAATGAGTTATGAATAAAGGGGATATTATTGATATAAATCTTTTACAGCAAAGCTGAAATAGTAGGTTCAATTTTAATAAGTATTTTACGCTTATTGCCGGATTTTTTAGAGTTTAATGCCCATTTGTTTCGATGTATGTCGTTTGGTCTTTTATTATTATTATTATTTTAAGAATAAATAAAATTTTCAAAAATTTAAGAATAAACAAAAATTAAAGATTAACTAATGGCATTTATGCAAAAATAATTTAATCAAGAATATGGATATATTCCAAATTATATGTAGATTATGGAAAAAATTGGTCATAGACGTTTTTGCAATTTCACTTCAAATGTCACTCTCAATAACTGATTTCTTGTCAGTTATTATTTGCAATATAAACAAATTTTTAATATATTAATAAACACGAAACAAGTAAAATATTGGAAAAGATATATAAGATTTGATTAAAATTAATGGTTAAGAGAAAAACATCGACAAGATCAGATAATAAAAAATATTTTCAGTCTTTTAACTGCTACTTCTATATTCTATAATTAAGACGTAAGCAATTAATAATCAATGAAAAGCATTCAGGAAACAGATCTACTATAAATTTAAATGAAATCTTCATTATAGCTTTACTAGAATGAATGCTCTGTTCATAATTACATAATACATGACAGTTTTAATTACATTGTAAATAAATTTTCATAATAATATGTTAGCAATTTTTAATTAAAAAGTATCGTTCTAGCTCTGCCCATGACATAATTACAGAAAAAAAAAAAGATGAATAAATATTAATAATAAATTCAATGCTGATCTTACCATATTGTGTTTAAATTTAGAGAAGCTACAATCATAAAACGCTTAACATATATTCCCATTGTGAATGAATCTCCTATTACCAATTCATTTCATTTAAAATCGCACATAAAACGACGATAATAACAAAATATTCCTTTTTACATTTTCTGGCTCAACATTTCGCATATTTTATTTGATCCTGTTGATAATTGTAAATTGACATCCATTGTATTACTTCTGACGCTTGTTTTCATTTTTCTTTGTTTCCCGTATAGGTTTTTTTTTTTATAATGAACATAGCCTGTAGAGAAAGAAAAAATTATATTATAAATGTGCACGCATAAATATTTAGCAACAATTGTTTACATTTATGAAATCGTTTTTTTTTCTGTCTCAGTACAAATTTGTTTTTTAAATTCAATCATCTTTTAAAAGCAATGGTTCTTATTATTACCGAGGAAAAGCTTGAAGAAAATTATAGTTCATTAATTTTTTCCAATAATCCTTAAATACAATTAATCAATTATATCAAATTAAAATATGTTTATTATTTTTTAACTCCACTAAGTAAACTATATTTTAAATATGTCTTAAAAGTGAACAACAGAGGCTCATGACATGAAAGATCTTGAATATATGATACAATCGATCATGAATGATGTTAGCTCAAATGAATCAAATATTTCTAATTACGTTTTATATTAGTTTTAAGGGTTGAAAAAGATTGAAAACTGTTTCAAAATATTACTGACTAAAATTAAAAATTTAAGGAAAAATTTAAGATTATACGAAATTAATATGAAGATTTTTTTATTAATTTTTTTCGATAAAATATTGAGAATTTTTTTAAAAAAAAATCTTCTGGACATAATCAATTCCAGTCATTTAATCATTAAATCTGTCAAAATCCTGTCGTTTAAATGAAATAGGAATAAGAAGTAACGATAGCCAATCAATTAAATTCATTCTAAAACAACCACATCAGGCACAATTCAGCCATTTTTTAGAACTTATTTTGGAAAATAATAATTTGATTTGTTATTGATTGGAAAAACTAATGTTAAAAGTCAGTTCAGCGCCAATCATTTAACGTAGGATATTTAGGATGTTATGACTTCAGTTTAATATTATTTATGTTTTTAGAGATTCAGATCTTGTATAATATTTAAAAAACATGAATTACTCTTAAAAAAGTAATACAAAAATATATCAAAATAAAAAAATCAAGTATTCAACCAAATTAAGTGTTAATGTTCAACAATTAATTTACCAATTAACTTCATTAAATCATCATTATATTATATCAACATTAAATTAAATCGCTTTGATGCTTTTTTCTGATAACAGATTGTAAGGTTATGTTATAAGATTCATTGATTAAGGGTACATATATGAAATGAATTCAAAAAATATTAATGATTTTACGTATGAATTCTGAAAAATTAAAAATATGTTGTACTATAAAAAATTTATATCTTGAAATTTCTATCATATATTAATAATCTTAATCTAATTCTTTAATCTAATTTCATCCACCAGAATTCATCACAAATCTTTCATGTATAAATAACTGTGGCTAGTGGAGTTATTTAATACTTTCTAAATTGACGGTCTAAAATACTTTTATTATCATTAGAATTATTTTTGGTTTCATAATTTAATATTTTTTTGTTTTACAAAATTTAAGAAAAATAGACACAAAATTTTAAATTAAATTGTTTTGTATGTTGGAAATATTGTTGAGTACATGCAAACCTATGTATAGCTGTAATTCATGCTTGGAAAAAGTAGAATATGGCAAGGAATTCACGATTTTCTAGTTAGGAAAGATAATTGATAACGATGAAACTTCATCTATAGAATAACTACTATCAATCAGTATTGAAATTGTCTGAAATTTAAAATTAACTTAGACTTCAATTACTAATCAACCAGTAAAAAGATAAGGTTCTAGAAACTTTCAAAGAAAATAATAATAAATTTACTCCAAAGAATAATAATTATACCACAGCATTATATTTATTTTTAAATATAGGAATCATATTAAGTTTTAAGTTACCATCGAAAACGAATTTTGTTCTTTTCAAATATTTTTTTATTATATTAATTATTTATTTTAACTTTTAAAAAAGCAAAAATTGGAGATGGTATTATTTAGTAGGTAGAACATGCTGACGCTTAAAATTCATAAAATGAATTTTTAATAAATGGCTACAACGATCATATAATATTATGTATTATCATATGGTATTAAAACTATTTTTCAAAATGATTATTAATATATATATCAAATTATTAAATATTATTATGCGGGAAATAATTAATAAACCTGCTAAAACGTCAGCTTTATTCAAAAATTGCGAAACAAATATTTTTTGTATGTGTGGTGTACATAGCGTAAAACAGCACATGAAAATATTTAAAAACGTATTAAAACTCAGCTAAATTTCTCTGATTTTGTTATATGATTTTGAAATATTTCTGAGAATAAAATATCATAGTAAAATAATATTCAACGCAGAATTCAAAACATAAATCCGCCACTTAACAAACTTTTCTTATAATCAAAAGGAATTTTCATTAAAGATGTTATGGTGGGGAATAATTTTTTCTAGATGATTAAAAATCGTACTATTTTTCTCTTTTTATTTGAAATTTCCATAGAAAGATTATTAAAAAGTTTTCATTCAAAGAATATATAATGGAATATTGAACAAATGGCCATTTTCTTTTATTTCAAGATTTTATTATACGAATATATTTTCTCAAAAAATAATAATGATTCTAACAATAAAAATCAAACAAAATGTGGCAGAGAATAATTAACTATTCTTTTTCTCACCTGCCACTACTTCAATAACATTTTAATTAAAGTCAATGAATATAGTTTAACTAAATGTTTATACCTCATATTAGTGCACTTGATTATTTCAATCTTGATTATAATTTTAGTTAATTGTACCCATGTTTTTACCAATTTTTTAAAAAAATTTTACTAATTGTATAGAGCCGCTTTTAGGTTTATTTCGAAAAATTATAACTAAACTGTCAATTGTATCTTCATTTCGCTGGCCTATGCAAGAATATTGTGTCGACAATTAAATCTATAAAGTCCTCATTAAATCCATTTAATGTCAATATAAAAAGTTCAGCTTTTCGAAAAATATGAAAAATCTTAAAGACCTAATTGTCTAATAGGCAAAATCTAAATCTAAAATCGTAGTTAGATAAATTAAGTTCAGTCTCTTCATAAAACTGTACATTGTAACGAAAGAAGTAAAAATCAAAGAAGCAAATAGCCGTTTGATCCTTAATCGTTGATATGAAAATACGAAATAAAAATGAACCATAAAAAATACATTCAAATTTTTTATAACAAAAATTGAAATGTACGAGAAAATAAATTTCAATTCTTCATTGTTGTACAGTTTTACACCATGAAATATGAAAGGAAATATAGCATTTTCTTAACCGTAAAGTAATAACAATAATATTTAATATAATAAAACTCATAAAAAAGTTTAAAATAATAAAAGTAATATAAAAAAGTATAATAAGTAAAAACATAACAAAAAGCGTATGTAATAAAACAGAAAAATTAAATGATGTATATATATGGTATTATAATTTTTTTTTTATAATTATGTAAAGAAATTATGTAACGTATTACAATAAGTTCTTCATGATTTTATAAACCTTTCAGATAATTTTTTTTATACTTTTCAAAAAATGTTTATATATTACTATGGAACATTTTCTAATGCAATAGTTCTTTAATAAGCAAAACTGTGATGTGAATCAACTTCAACTATTTCTAAACAGTAATTTAGGAAATAAATTTTTAAAAAAAATGAAACTTTCGTCCATGGTAGAATACTTTACGTGATTCATTCAAGTTTCTAGACTTCTGCTTGATCATTGCAAAAAAATCAATAAAATACCTTTTCTTCTGAAACTTTTAATTCATTTTCATCAATATTTTTTTACAAAATGAAATGTTTATAAATTCTGATTCACAACTTCTAATTATGTTACTTATAATAGTACGAGAACTAAATTGTTCAACAGTTCCATCCAAATAATCATCAAAAATCCATCAAGTTTATCAAGTTTTGGATTTTATTACTGCAGGATAGAGCAATATTTTAAATATATTTTGTAAAGCTTCTTCAAAAGTATTTTAGAATCCCCTAATAAAATCTTTAAAAAATGCTGAAAAACATTTTATTCTTAAAATTATAAAAATTCTACATCTATTGCTTATATAATAATATGAACTTACAAACGAATAATCCTCCCTTTTCATACTCTACATATGAAATTATACGAATTGTGACCTATACGAATTGTGTTATAGACTTTGTGTGAGAATTGAAGGGATTATATAAGGAAAATTCAATAATTTGAGAGGGACATAACAAATAATCCATAACAAAACGTAACAAGTATGCGCTGCATTTATTCATATTTCAATTAGTTGTAAAAAGGAAAATACGTTCAGATCGAAAATATTCATATAAGCAATTTTTATATTAAAGTAATGGTTTTTTTAATAGTTTTCAGAAGAACTTTAATATTTTAGTTTGATTATACGTTTATTTACATAAATGACAAAAAAAAATTTTGAACAAAGTATATTTCACAAGCACTTTTTAATATTTTAGCACATTAATGTCAACTAAATATCAAAAATTGTAAAATTGGATCCCGAATTACTGTCGATTCTGCTCACGAACGATGTTCTTTTAAAAATCTATTTAAACTAAAAAATGTAAAAAAGGGAAAATATTTATTATTAGAAAATTTAACTAGATAAGTATTTTTTTCTGCATCATTCTATTGAGTAAATATGATATTATTTGACATTTCGAAATCCTCTCATTTAAAAACTAAATTACTTATTAATATAGCTAAAATCTTCATCTTTATTATAGTATCAATTTCGCTCAGGTATACTGTTATACTTTTTTCATTAGAAAAAAATCAGAATTCAATCATTTATTAAAGGATTTAAATTACATATTGTTTTACAAATGAAAATTCTTATATTAATTTGGAAAAAAAACAATTTAAATATTGTAACTTTAGTTTTTGTTTTGTTTGTGGGAGAAAAATCTCGAGACAGAAGTTTTAAACCTTTTTCTTTTTTTGTATTACTTTATTAAACCTATTCTCTTAGGCGTCATAACTGATAAATCTCTAATCTTCCGATTAGTGCGTCGTAACTGGTAAATTATTAACAGTGGATCTGGACGGATCACGAGCCGTCTTCGATTCCAACTGCCGCATTTTTATATTTCTCTTTTCCTCTTTTTCCTTATTAACGTTTTTCATTCATCGATTTCGGTTGGTATTTTAATGACGCAATGCTTCGACGTTCTCATTACATCCAAAATCCGACGTTAATTTTTTCGGAAAAATCTCGGTTCCCCCGCCGCGAGAATCAGCAATGCGGGAACTATATTTAGCGCAACGATACCGTCTCCGAAAAACCTTAATTCAAAGCGTTATTCCGGAATAATCGATCTTCCTCCGACGTTTTGAACGTTGTGGCGCGGCCGTTTAAACATTTATTTTCCATTTCAATTTT
>JAOWBB010007256.1:0-10813 GCA_028565995.1 Ricinus marginatus
GTATCCCCCCCCCCCCCCCCCCCCGAGTTTCGTGGTCGGGCCTTGCGCCTCTGCGGCGGAAAAACAGCGGAAAGCCCCGGAGGTGAGAGGAAAGCGAGGAGCGGAAAAGGAAAAGGTGAACATACGGAGGGAGGTCGGAGCATGACAAAAGTTGAGGAAACGACGGTAAGTGCCGTCAAATTACAGAAGCACCGGCGGGGGCCGATTGCATTTTTGCCCTCAGTTGGCATCGTTTTGCGCTCGCGCATCGCAGTTCTGCGGTTGTCGGGGCGGAAGCCGCTTCCAGATTGCCGAATGCGGCGCTGGAAAATTTCCCTTTCATTTCCTGCGGTTCGAGAGCAATTTTTTTTTTTTTTTTTTTTTTTTTTTTTTTTTAAAGAACCGGGAAAGAGGAGAATGCAGAATTTGTGCAGGGGAAAGGAGCCGAAGAGGCTTGATAACAATAAAAATGTTAATTAAATGCTCTGCTTGAAATTTAATTTTGAGTTCTTATTTACATAATAAGGATGAAAGTGGCAAAGGAGCCCCGGGGTTTAAAAGTTTTTCAACCACCCATTCATCTGCCTCCCTTAACCAAGCGGAAAATATTGAAGATGCGATTTAAGTGCCGCAATCGAGAGGGAAGCTTTGTCAAAGTGCTTCACGCGGTTCTTTTGTCCTTCCGGTTCCTGTCCGCGGGAGCGGGGAATTTCGAAATTTCGGATGCTCCGGTTCCGGCCGGGATCGATGGCCGCCCTGCTTCAAGCTCCCTCCCCCGGAATTTCGACTGGTGCGGACACGCGTCCGATCGGTGCGGATCTCCCTCCCTTCCCGTCGGCGCCGAATTCGGCAAACGAACGCCTCTCCGCCGCAGGATTCCCATTTGACATTCCGCGTACCTGAACGCGAAGTAAAACTGCCTCTCGCCCTCGAATGTCCTCCCGTTAATCACCGCAATTGTCATCCCGGGGCAGGGCTCCCCGCCGAGGACCTCACAGGCTCGACATTTTATTGTCGTTTATTAATTCCGCCCGATTCGTTAATTAATTTCCTCCGGATTTCGGCGGGACGGAGGGTGAGAGGGAGGCGTCCGGAGTAAACGCCCCGCGGGTGTCACGAACGGTCGCACTTTCCGTGCGAACGTACCCGAGGTCGGTGACGGTGCCCGAAGCGAACCGTTGACAAATGCATGCGGCGGTTCGTTGCCGGATTTCGTCTCTTTTCCGGCGCTTTCGCGGTCCCGGAACGGTTGTCGCCCGAGTAAGGTGCCACGACGAAGGGAGGGAGGAACGTTGAAAGTCGTGACACTGTTTAATGTGATAAATTATCGTGATTCAGGTGATTGTGGTGTTAAAAAATAAAATAAGTATTTATATAGTTAATAAAGGAGAGAATTTCTGATGGCGCACTGTTTGGAGTGGTTTTAAAAACGTCAAATTGATAGAGCACGGCTAATAAAGGGGAATTGGTTTTTAAATTTACGAACAATTTAATGAAAAAATTTAATTTTTTCGGTTTTAAACGGACGGGTCGGGGTCCCGGTCTCTCCTCGGCGCCCTCACGAAAAGGAGGCGTGAAAAAGGTGTTGCGGATTGCGAGGATCGCGGAGGCCTCGTTTCACAGTGAACCGGTCTGAATGGCAACAGACGATCGACGACTGGCGAAACGAGATCTCGCCAATCTCGAAATTTTCCGATCGACCCGGAGCTGCGATCGGGTTTCCCTTGGTGGCACTTCCGCCGGGTTAAGACCGTCTGCTTTTTTCTTCCCGTTCCGCCCTCTCGCTCGGGTTTTTTTTTTTTTTTCTTCTTTTTTTCTCGAAATTCGCCGAGAAATCCGCGTCTGTTCGTTTTCGGGAACCTTCCAATTTTTTTTTTTTTTTTTATTCGCCTTGTTGCTCGTCCCCAATTCGTTTCCTTTGTCAGAAGAAATTGCTTATGAAGCTTTTCGCCTCCTGTCGTCTCTTCCCTCTGCTGCGCTCCCGGTAATGACTTCCAGAACAAAACATTTCTTTTCTCCTCTTTTTTTTTTTTTCTTGCCTACAGAATTCGGGATTCGTATTATTTTCTCCAGAACAATTTCGACGAGTATTAAATTGAATTTAGTTTTCCGATATTAAATGAAAATCGACCCTCTCTCTGTGTTATATATATATATATATATATAAAGATGATATTGCTGTTGTTCGCTGCTTTTCAAAAGCGTCGCTTAAGCGCGTTTTTAACTTTCGGCTATGAGAAAATTGATCATTTATGGCTTTGGCGAACGCGATCCTTCGGGATGAGAAGCTCCAGCCGTCCGTTGGAAAACCTTCCGCACCTGAAATGCAGGTTTTATTTTTTTTTTTTTTAACAGTGTTCTTTTTTGATGCCAATTAAAAACTTCAGGTTCGATATTGACTTTGAAATTAAGTGAGACTAAAAGCATTTATCCAAAAGTCGGATCTCGGGTTGTTGGGAGGCGTCACCTGGAAGAGCTTGCTTTTGGAGAGCTCTTAGCATACCTAAATCACGATTCACATCAAATGCTATAAATGAATTTTTTTTTTTTTTATATTTTATATTTTATTTTTTCACTTTTATTGGCGCACGTATGTCCATACGATGATAAATCTGTCATTATTCGGAATTTTCGTCCGCGGTCCGAAACACCCGAATGCGCTTGGTGAATTTAATGACTGCGCCTTAACAAGCGTTGCATAGATGGCGAGTGCACCCGAGACGGTCGGTACACCTCGATCGCCGGCTGCGCACCATGCGGAATCCATCATTTCCAGCGTCACGATGCTCGTCATTGGCAATCAAAAATAAATAACGATTTTCGTGTGATTCCCCGACCAAGTCGAATCCGCCGTGACGACGGAGAGACACTTGACGTCTTCGATTTCACACGGTGCGAGTCGCTTGTCTGCCAACCGTGCCGAAGCGAGAGTTGCTCGCGAATGCGCCGGAACCGTACCTACCCGTGACGGACGAAGAGGGGCGGGAATCGAAGCGGAGATGGGAAAACCGTCGCTTGGAGATCCGTTTTCCCGAAGGGGCGCAAACCGAAAATGCCGCGGGTCACGTCTCCGATATCTCGAAGGATCGTTCGCGGCCTCCGCGACGCTTCTCACTTGGCTCGCCTCGAGATCCCGGGTCCGAGTTTCGAATGTCGGGTCGGTCCGCGGTCGAGGGAGACCCGGCGCAATGAATTGCGCGACAAAAACGAATTGCTGGCTATCTTGAAACGGCGCCGTTTCCGATGCGGACCCGTTAAGGAACGATATTTCTGAGCCATTAATAATTTACCTTCCGTTTGATATTCATCTCCTCGGAGTTCTGCCTCATTTTGTCGGCGGCACCATTTCATAAAAACCCGGGGGAATCGGGAGAATCGTCTCTCGGATCGGCATCCCGAGACCTTCCGTCCGGAGAACGTGAACGCGGTCGATCGGTGCTGTCGGTTGACTCGAGCAGTTTTAACGAACCCGCTTTTGGGGGGAGCCGTTCGGCGGTTTTGCGAATGACCCGGCCGCATGGGAAGCGGAGAAGTGGCAACGCCGTCGATTTTTATGTGAATTTGTAAATAATAAAAAGGCGCGATCATGACTGGAGAATTCCAGCCGTAACTAAATTATTCCGCTGCTCCGGCCGCAACCGGAAAAGATGCTCAGATTTACGTTTGTTAACGATCAAAAACCGACCAGAGAAATCCGGAGTCGTGAGAGAAAAAGAGGAAAAAAAAGTTTTGCGTTCCGGGGACGTCCCTCGGGTGACCGCTTCCGTATCGCGGACTCGAAACTGGAATCGCCTTGCGGTGGCCCCGACATCGGGTGAAAGGAGGTTTCCATTGTGTTAGCGTTGCGGCAAGGCCGGAAGCGGGCCCCGACTCTCGGCTGCGGCAAACTCGCGAGATGGGCAACGAAGCAATCTCGCGATCTGGAGCGGCGACTCTTGCGGATCAGACTCGTTGCCGAGATTATCCGAGCCGATTTGTCGCTGACCAAAATCTTGTTTTTCGCGCCGGGTCGCCCACCGGGTTCGCCTCGTATCACGAAATGTGAAAAGGGTGGCCCCCGAATGCAGCGGGGGAGGGGTTGAAGTTTCGAAATCGCCGTTCATCCCCCCGTGCCGACTGACGCGAAGGCCGCGGCGAAGTGACCGACCCGCCTTGGGAGGCAAGTAATCGAGTTCGACGTCGTCGTAATCCGGTTACGGCGGCCGTCTTTGGTTCGAGGCAACGAGACGCGTTGGCGGTCGCCTCTTGCCGAGACCGTGCTTTTGAGCCCTCGGGATGAGTCGCGCTTCCGTTCGGCGGGACGTCCCGATTCCTTTCCCTCCGCAGATCTCTTTGAAGTCGATCCCCCGCCCGGAATTATGCTAATCCCCCGAAAATCCCGGACTAATCCATAAATATCGGTTACCTCCTCGCTTGAACCTGGATTAGGATCGGTTTTCACTTAAACCGATGTTCTTCTAACTTCCCGGTGCGGACACGATCGCCGGCGTTTTTTTTTTTCTCCCGGTGGCGGCCCTGCCGCGGGTGAACCGCGAATTCGCCCGGTTTCCGTCTCCGGTGCAGTTGCAACATTCGAGCCGCGCCCTCGATTCTTTTCTTTTCCACTGTCGCCGAACCGCAATGCGACACAATTATCGTCGGCGGTAATTACCCTCGAGAACGCTGCGTCTTTCACCGAGCAGTTCGGATCGCAACCGCAAAGCATGTTCCATTGGGTTGCGTCACGGCTCGGTTGCGCGCGTTTTGAAAAAGTGCGACATTTCCCGTCCGGGGAAAAGGGGGGGAGGGGGGGGAGGGATATTGTTGCGAGACGGCGACACCACGCCTAGGCCCCCGGCCGCGCGCTTTCGATCCGCTCCCCAAGGTTGTCGTTATTAATGTAAATTCGCTTTTTCAAAAAAAAAAAAAAAAACCGCCAAAAATGAAAATTTTCAAATTGCTTTCGAAGCTGTCGTCCCTTTGACAGGTTCCGATTTCCGTTTCCCGCTGGCGGTTAAACCTCCCTAAAGGCGCGAAGACGGACTCATGTTCCCCCCGCCGGTGCGGGGGGGAAAGAATGTTGCACAACCCTCCGGTCGAGGCGCGGCGGGGGGGAGGTTGTTGGCTGCCCTTCTTTCGCGCGAGACGCCGGAGATTCCGATAACCCGTTGCGCACGGAGTGTTACCTCCGACCTTTGACATCCGCGATTAACCCGCGCGCGCCTCTCGACGGATGCTGACAACCTGGAAGTGATGGAGCGGCGAAAAACCCGCCAATATCGGATTGTAATAAGGAGGATTTTTTTTTTTTTTTTTTAATATTTAGCATTCTTAATTGATCGCTCCACCTTTTTATTCTTCGTCTCCCACGGATCTCTTCTCGGTTCGCCTTTGCGAAGTCATTTATTAAATCGCTAATGAAGTCATTTTTCAACGCGGAAGAGGATGGCAGTGCAACAATACGAACAGAAGACAAAGAAAAATTGGTGAGCGACGCAACAGTGCGAGAATGACCTTTCGAGGCACCCACACGCATCCGCTGGGAAACGGGCCCGCGTCCGGTGATCCGACGCTTTTCCGGCACCTTCCCGGTCCCGCTCCGACCCGATCGAACCTTTTCGATCCCGTCCGAAGAGGACTTTTGAGCCGACCGTCCATCTCGCATCCCCCTCCGTGGCATCAGATCGCCACGGGAAGCGGCGTCTCCTTCCTCTGCTCCGCCACCGCAACCGCGAGCCCGTTCTCCAGCGGCCGGGGCTTTCGGGCGCCGGAATCGCGGACCGGCGAAAACTCCGGGCACTTAAATGTTTTTCACAGTTGTTTAATGCACTTAATTAATTTGATTGAGTGCCCGTTGCGGCCGTGTTTATTTCTTTTTGGCCTCAAGTGATGAAAAGTAGAAGCGAAAAATTCAAAGGTCGCACTTAATCCGCCTCCCGGATCGGAGAAGACCCCGTTTCCGGGGCTCGGAGGGACGTCCTCCACCCCGAAGGGATGTTTTTTTACCCTCCCACCACCCTCGGGATCTCGAACGGCGATCGAGTGATGGGGGGGTGGACGACCGATCGTTTCTCGCCGGGCCGTGCTGTCGCGTGGGTTCGGGGGCGTGACCCGTCGGCGCCGCTCATTTCGCCTGATGGTGTCCCGAGGGACGTCGAAAGAATCCACGAAGCAAAAGAGTAAAAAAAAAAAAAAAATAAAGAAAAGGACGAGAGAAAAACGTGAATAGTTAATTAAATAAGGCGGTTAAAATAACTGGTTAATAAATTTTACAGGCACCCCGTAAACGAGTTTATCTACCTTCTTCAACAATTCATTACAGAGAAATTATCTATTCAAAATTTCTTCCTTTATCTTAATTGACGGATTGACTGGATAAAAAAAAAACTGCTTTTTTTTTTTTTTTTTTTTTAGTAGCTTCAGCGTTTTTTATCGGGCGTTATTTTTATAAATTTTCGATCTTTTCCCGACCTCCGCGTTTCACTGAATCGCCGACGTACCGCTTCGAAGGTTGGCACCTCCGGAAAACCCGGGGAAAGGGGACGCGCGCGGGGCTCGCATCGCCCGCGATTCGTCTTGCGGGCCTTTTGACGTTTTTCCGTCGAAGTGCACGCAGAATTTTCGCAAATGTCCACGCATCGTGCCACGTTAACGCCGAATTACCGGAAGGATGGTTACAACGCGAAAAGGGCAATAAGCACCTTTTTTTTTTTTTTTTTTTTTTTCCCATTGTCAGATGTTATTTATCTTACGGCTTATTTATCGATATATTATTGCTTTATTGTGTCGTTTCGTCATTTATATTATATTAATCATAAGTTGGTAGTTCGGAAATAAAATAAATTAATTATTTATTACAATGTTTAACTCGATGGCCGAGGTCGATTAATAAATCATGGGACCCGAGCACGGTCAAGGATTTGACATTTCCTTACGCTTCATTTATGTCGCGTAACGTTGGTAGCGTCCGCGTCCGGCGTTCGCCGGAAGCGGAAGCCCCGCTTCCATTTTTCTCCCGCGCGGCGAGAACCTTTTTCCCCGCCGGCGCGGACCTTGCCCGACGGAAGCCGGAGCAAGCGGCGGCTTCCTCTCCGGGGGCGAGCTCTCGTCGGGGATGTGTTTTGGCTCGGTGACGGGGCGTTAATCAATTCCTCTCGTGTTAAAGTTCAAGATGTCCGGCGTCTGCGATAATAATATCGGTAACACACAATGCACCGTGCATTATACCGTATTAAATATGATTGATTGATGATGATATTTAAAATTTGACTTCTCAATAGAATTAAACCAGCTTTTTAATAATAGCGTCGGACCCGCGTATTAATACGTTACGATCGGCCATGTTGTCGGACGACGAAGGTCGGTTTGTCAGCCATTACCGCGAAAAATTCGGGGAGCGACGGGCGCGGCGCCTCCGCGATATCTGCGCGACGCTCTTCGCGAGCGGTAACGGAAAAACGATTGCTTGGTGCAAGCGAAAGGAGGAGGTTCGAGCATTTCGGCCATTTTTCGTTCCACTTTACGTATTTCTCATAATCGCTTTTCAGGTTCGCCTCTCTCTCTCTCTCTCTCTCTCTCTCTGCGCGCTTTGCGCATTGTTCGCTCTCCGGCTTTTGATTTATAATTTTTTACGCGATCCCTCTGCGCAGAGCCGTCGCGGAAACTGCCGGATTTATCGTTTTTCGCGCTTCCTCCCCGTTGGACGGCTCTCGCTCGAGAAGCGGATGCTTGATCCGGAGCTTCGGTTTTTATCGCGAACGATAAATGAATCGCTGCAGGAAGGTGCAGATTTTCGCGACCGGCGGGGGCTTGGTCCGTTCACTTTTGAGGGCCCCTTCCGCGTTCGAAAATTCGGATTCCGGATCCCCGGCACCGTTTGCCGCTCGGCGTTGGAAAAAACGAACAATCGGCCGTCGGACGCGGAGACAAACGACGGGTAATAACTTTTCCCGTGACCGATCGCGATGGCTGCCGCGGCAAATGAACCATCCCGGTGGGAAGGTACGTTCGTCCGGCCCTTTTCTCCTCGGACCGCGAGGAATGCGGCTCGGAAAATACATTTTACGCAACCGGAATGGCAACCGCAAAATTCGGTTTCCGAATTGTTCCACGGAAGATAACTCGATTCGATAATAACGTTTCACAAGCTTTAATGTCAGGTACGTGATCGGAGGAGTTTGAAGAACCGGTGCCTGACCCCGGGCTGGATTCGCACGTCGGGCACTTAAGATCTAGATAAGGGTTGCCGCTAATTAAATAAGCAACCCCGCTCGGGAAAAGCGCGCGATTTTGCGAACGTGGAAGGTGCCGGAGCTCCCTCCACGTTCGACGTCACGGTTGACGTCACGAATGCGATCGAACGCGTTCCCGCCCCCTTTTAGCGGACCCCGAAACCTGTTGATCGGAAAACAAATCAGCGACCGTTAACGAGAAAGTGTTGATTACTGTCAGGTACGGAATGGAGTGACATTTCCTGTTGAGAGAACAAAAAGAAACGCATCTCGACGGCCTTGACACTCGCTTTAACGCTCTCTTCTCATCGCATGATGAAGTCAGTCGTTCACACTTGACGACTTTGCTTAATTTTCGTTTGGGAATAGGTGTCAACGCGAGTTTCCCGCCTTTTTTTTTCACTCCTTCCACGTCTCCTCCCGCGCCGGAAGAGACGTGCGTGTGCCGGTTCGGCCCCGGACTTCGAATCCGGGCAGTCGACCCGCCGGGTCGGGTCAGTCGTCCGGGAGGATTCCTTCCTCTCGATTCGGTTATCGGGTTTTCCCGTTCGAGGAACCGACGTCTGAAGTGAGTCTCCGAGAACGGCGGAAGAAGTTTGTTCGGTCCGAAATTCTTTAGGAGTCCCCCGAAGGAAAGGATGCATCGACCATTAATTTCGGTCGGTGATTGATGCGGGGCCATACACCCCCTCCCGGTTAGGAAGATGTCGCCGATGTAATTCCTTTGCCGAAAACTGCGAGAGCCTCTTCCGCTCCTTTCGGTTTTGCAGACGGTAATAAATTAACCATTCGCCGGATCCTTCTTCCGCCCTTCCCTTTCCGACCGTGGCAAGGGTAGGGGGCGGCTGCCCACATCCGAGGAAAACTTTGCTCCCGGGAGGATTTTCTGGTTGGGAAATAATTAACCGTCAGTTGGCTAACAATCCGGAGGAAAAACCGGTCGGATCCGGAAGGCGCGATGGCCTCGGTTTGCTGACGGGCGGGAATCAGTTTGCCGGGTCGATGGTGCGCTTCCGGCGCGGGCTTGCACCGTGGAAAAATCAAAAATATGATCGATCGGCAGATCGCTCGGAAGGGTCTTTTACGGAAGAGCAAACCCGTCGGGAGCCCTGCATTTCTCCGGTGACTGGAACTGACGTTTAACCGGAAGTTCCATTATTCGATGGAAAAAATCGAATTAAATGCGGTGAACCAATGCGAAATGGAGATGAGATCTAATTCGTACGACTTGTGTGGATGCTGCTTGAATAAAATCCGCAGGTACCGCAAACGAAGTGAATGATCGGAGAGAGATCATTCACTTCTTTTCCTTTTTTTTTTTTTTTTTTTTTTTTTTTTCTTTTGCCACGTCGGATTATTCGCCGACCACGATGCCGTGGCCGACTCCAGAAGACGTCTTCTTCGCCGGGCGGATCATCGGTGAACGATAAGGTGGCGTTCCCCCGGAACCGGAACCACGGCCGCGGGCTCGTCGGAAATGCCCTCGGAGAGGCGGTCCGCAGGAATTTCTCCGGGCGGTAACCGCTCATTACCATCCCTAATGGCTCACGAGCGCGATGGACGCATCCCGATAAGGGCGACATAGTGCCAAGTCACCATAGTTTACGGCCATTATGCGGCCTGTCAAAATCAATCAAGGAAGACTTTAGAATCCGGGAAAGAACATCGTGGAAGAACGCGACCGCGATGACTGAATATTTTCGGGCCCTTCGACGCGGTCCCGCATAAGTGCTGATGTCACGGCTTGTTTCACTCAAACGGAAATGACGTCAGCCGGATTTACCCCGGTCTGCGCCATTCGCCGCGGCACCGAGAAACCCGAAACCGGTCAGCTTTCATCCGCGGACGAGGAACCGAAATTATCCGCAACCGCTGACGCTTTTAACGCTTCGGGACGCCGTCGCCCGGGTTTTTTCATCTCACCGAGTTGAGAATTATCCGTCAAAGGTCGTTCGACGGTGCGCGGCCTTTCCTTTGTCCGTCCGTCGGGGTTCGCGCGAGCTGCTGCCCTGCGCCCGATCCCGCCGAACCGAGACCGAAGATCTTCGTTCGACGAAGATTCAACATTTCCCGCGTTTTTCGTCCCGGTTCTCTCCGGCAGCAAAGCCGACACCGGAAAACGATGCTCTTTCGATCGGATCCGCCATTAATTTCTACCGGTACGGAAAGAAATTTTTTTTTTTTTTTTCCCCCGGAAAATTTGTCACGTAGATAAATCGGCGGTAACCCGATCCGCCAACAGGCATCAATTGAAATTGCTTGTCATTCAAACAGATAATTTATCCGCGTCCATTTTTCGAATATAATTCATTTGATGTAATCTAATTTGTAACCCCACGCAGCGAATGGGAGCGCAACTTTGTCCAGTCCCACGAGGGATGGATTCAATTATTTTCAGATGTTATCTGCGGAATTTATCTGTAAGAGTGGATGCGATTTGACGAATTCCAGACCGATCTGCGACGTGTAACGAGATTTCTTTAACAAACGGGTTGGCGCCCTGCCGGAACCCTTAGTCCTCGGGTTGCGGTTTTTTTTCCCCTCCTTCGGGTGCGGCGCGCTGGTCTGATCTGGGGGGGGGGGGGGGGGGGGGGGGGGGCGGGGGGGGGGGGGGGGGGGGGGGG
>JAOWBB010007258.1:0-10787 GCA_028565995.1 Ricinus marginatus
ATTTAAAATTTCTCAAATTTCTATTAGAAATATTATAAAACAATAAATTAATAAATTTCAATAAAGACTTGAAATAAAAATTTAATTTTTTTATAATTTAAAATTCAATTAATCAAAAAGAATTTTAAAATTCTGAAACTTACTTTCCATGTTTGAGATATCACTATCATCAGAAAGAGTATATTTCCAGTGGCAAGCTAAATAAAATTAAAACGTTTTAAAAGCTTTAAAAGTTAAAAAATTAATTTTCTTGATCAAAATATTTTATCAATATTTTATGGTATAATCGTTATTTGAAATACAAATCTTACGTCTCCATAATGCATTGCCTATTTACGATAAAGTATAAATATAAAATTCTAAATAAATATTATGTTTTGACAGTATGGATGCCGCTATTAACATTTACATTTGATTCATGTTCACGAAAAATGTGAATTAGACAAAACGACAAAATATCCCTTAAATTGTAAAAATACAGATTTCTCGAGGCTTAAGTCTAATTAATACTCACCAGCTTGATTGTCATTTTCATTGTCAGTATGCTCAAATAACCACTCTAAGCCAACCTTTTCATTGGACCATGATAAGACATCTTTGTTGCGCAACTTTTGATCTTTTTTACTAGTTTTATTTTCATCACTATTATCACCATTATCGAGATGTTTCATTTTATTGACGTGAACCGGGCTCGTCGTTGATTTATCACTAACGCAGGACGTGAGCTGTCTCTTAATAATAGATTTACAAGATTTTGATTTCCAACTCCTACCACCCTCATCCCTTTTTTTAAGACCACAATTTTGCGAGGTTTCAGTCAGATTTTGAACAGCGTTATCATCATATATTGACAACAGCACAGAACCAAATGCACCCCGTTCAACTTTAGGCAAAACTTCACTGGTTTTATACTTCCTTGACAAAACTACATTCTCATCAGCTGACAACGTCCGAATCATTTTATTAAAACTATGGCTGCCTTTACTTTCTTCATTTGAAAAAGTTCTGGCTATTTTTTTACATCCTTTATCACTGTAGGTATACGTCTTTCGTTCTTGATTTTCTTTATCCAAACTTTCGTGTCGACACAATAGAGGACTTCTCAAGCCGCAATTATCACTGGAATCCTCGTCTGAATCAACTTGAAATTTTATGTCCGATTTTTTCGATATCTGTTCAAATTTCTCTTCTCTTATATTTTCATCACTTTTAAAATTCGCTATTTCTTTTATTTTGGATTTCACAAAATTTAATTTATCAGTTTTTTCATTTTGATATTCGCTGCTATACCAATCAAAATTCTCCTCTAAAATTTCTAAAAACGACTGTTCACTATTCTGATCACTTTGTGAAATATCATGATGAGAACAATTTGAATTATGAAATTCTATATGGGATAGAAAAAATTATTATAGTTTTAATGATTTGCTATGAAAACTAAGTTTTAAATCTTTACAAATTTAATTATTGTCAGAAAATATTTTCATCAAATGTGAATGTTTAAATTTAAGTAAAAAAATATTGTTTTATGAAACAATTAAATTTGAATCACATGAACTAATATACGAATAGTAAAATTATATAAAAAAAGATAATCTTTTAATATATTATAAGCAACAAAAATTATGTATCAAACCTTTTTGATCTCTTCCTTCTTGATTAGCTGTTTCGCCGAAGTCTATTGTTCTATTCAGTCTTTTAATGGAATTATCCAAAGCTGATCTATCTGCGGAATGGATATTTGTTTCGGAGCAGACATGAAGTTTATTACATGGTCGTAGTAATATATTATGAGCTTCCCTCAAATTATCAACTCTATTATTATCTAAATTTTGTTGTTTCCAATATAATAAACCTGAAAAAATAACGTAAATGAATTTTTAAAAAATCGGGAAAGATAATTATTGAAATTTCTTTTCACTGAATATAAATCTTTTTAAAGTTAATAAAAATAAAAACTCTTAAATTAATAATAAAACCGCCATTTAATATTTATAAACATTTTAAAATTTTTTAAGAAAAAAGAAATTAAAATAAGTCTTTGTTAAGAATATTGTGGAACGTTTTACTATGATTATTTTAAATTTCAACTTTTTTGACAATTAGCTATACAAACCTTTCTCAAAATTGCTGTTTTCAGTATCTTTCAAAGGTAGTTCTAATGAGCCAGTATTTTTCATCTGCTCTTTATTACTCTGACCTAAAATTAACACGTCGCAGCTGCCATTGGAAGTAAAATTCCCAATGTCAAAGGATTCACTTTTTTCTTGTGACATTGGACTTTTTTCATGCTGAGTGTCTGTTCCCAGATGCCTTGAAAAGCCTTTTCGGTATTTTTTTTTAATGTGATCTTTATTTTTAATGTGAAATTTTTTAATTCCTATTGGTACAGTAGAATTGTTATGCAATATGTCCTGTTCTTTATCACTGTTATTGAAAAATTTTGAAATTTGACAATCAGACTGTGATATTTTGTAATCTTTAGATAAATCATCCATACTTTTGTTTTTTAATTTTGCTATGTGACAGTCACTGAGTGAGAAAACAAAATCAACATCCTGAATCCCTGAAACATTTTCTTCAGTTTTTAATCTCAGCTTATTGCTATTCATCTGATGTTTGCTTCTAAAATTAGTACTTATTAAATCATTAGCTTTTATCTTTTCTTCATTTAGTAGACCACATTCTTCTGATTCATTTATAGCAGCCACATCATCTTCAATTACAGGCTTTAAAGAAAGGTCTTCTGAACTTTCAGAACAATTTTTATGATGTACATCAGCCTTTAAATCAATTGTACTAGAAATCTGTCTACCAGCAGCTTCTGATGAATTAACACTTTCATCATCTGTTGCCTCTTGAAAAGAAGTATGAGATGGAATATCTAAAGTGGTTTTGTCTTTATTTAATTCCTTCAGTTCAACCCATTCATAATCCCTGGCAAATATGCAAAAAATATTCAGTAGTACAAAATATGTATTAATCATATTCCAAGGAATATAAATTTTAAGAGAATTTTACTTACACTGGCAGATTACCCCCAACATTAGTACCTGGTTTTTTTTGACTTTCTGGTAAATCTTCTCCAGGAATGATTTCTTGAATGCCTTCTGAAGTATCAAACATTTTATGCAGTCTATGATTCACTAATTTTAAAATTATAAATGTAATCCCAACTGTGCCACAGTAAAAGCTAGAAACTAAAGGTGAAGGAGGGAAAAACTGAAATAAAATAAACAATCATTAATAAAATTTATAAGCAAACTCATATTTTTGCTAATTAATACTAAGTTAAATACTCATAACAACAAGAATAAAATCAATAATAATGATTTGTTCTAACAACATTAATACTAATAAAATGCTGTCTTTCTGTAAAAGTATTACATGACAATAGTAATTTAATGCAATTAATTTTTTCATTAATAAAATTTATAATAAATGTAGTAAATTTACAATATCAAAATAAATTTTTCTTGCAATTGTAGGTTAAATAAATTGCATCAATTCAACTTCAAAACTAGATGCAGACAAGATTTAAAATTTAAATTTGAAATGACAAAATTTTATTTTGATTGAAAATTTAACTATTATTCAATAATCAAAATTAATTTTAGATATCGTAAGCCTTTTACAAACTTCTCTTCCAAGTTTTTATTTTCTATCAGAGAAATAAATAAATAAAAATAAATAAAAACAACGTGAAAAAAGATTTATTTTTGTAGTGATTTTTGCAAATCATGAGGCTCTTCTAATATCTAATTGTTTTTAACTCAGGAAACATTTAAAATTGCGAAGTTATAGAACATAAAAGCTTTAAAAAATTAGTTTTCAAACAATCAATTGATTGAAATGTTAGATATTTCCATTTTTGAAATTTTTGAATAGGAGACGAGAGATATATATGAAAGTTGTTATACTTAAAAATTAAAATGTAAACTTGAAATAAATTGTTTGTCAATACTTTATTTATTTACCAAATGTATGACGAATGGAAAACACAATAGGAATAGCCAGAGATATAAATGGAAAGTGTTGCAAAATACATTTTGTCGAACATCATAAAACCAGCCGCCAGTAAGAGAGGCCCACAATCCTTCACTCAGAATATCAAGAGTTTTAAAACCATTTTCGCACTGCATCTCGAAATCTCAATCATTTAAGACAATTACTAAATTGCACTCTAATAAAATTGAATGACATACTTTAAAACCATTCTTCTTGCAGCCATTTTGCCAATTGATCACGTGATCGACGTCATTAACTAAAGTTGCACTGAAGAACTGGAAGAAATTAATTTTTATTTCAAACTGAAAGTTCACTTTAACATAAATATTTTCAAGTTAATGTTGCTTGCTAAAGACAACTAATTAATTTTCAGCTGATATTTCCGATCAATCACTTTTATAATAATGAGTAGCAATTAGAGCCTTAAAAAGCAAAACGGCTCGAGTTTGTGACGTCATAAAAATACCCGTAATGGCTGACGTGTTGATGTTGAGACAGGAAAGCGTTTTAAGTGTTGATAGTTAAAAGAAATTTAAATAACTCAAATCGGTGAGTTAAGTAAAATCTGTAGAAATGGAAAATCCCGAGGGAGTTTTGCACTTGCTGGATGAATTTGCAAAAGTGAGATCCAAGGAAATACCGAACGATTTGGAAGAATATTTATCATATGTCGCTGCTTCAGGAGACCCTGTTTACCAGTGGTCGTTAATTAAATCACTGTATCGTCAAAAATTAATAAATGTAATAACGGAATTTTATGAAACTTGTCCGATGATGGATATCCCGCCTTGTCCAAATGTTGACCCATTTAATTATGAAACGATGAAAAATAGTTTGTTAGAACGTTTAGATTCTTTTGCCAGCGCGCCTTTTACCATACAGAGGATATCCGAATTACTTACAACTCCTAGAAAACAATATAATCGAGTAGATAAATTCATGAGAGCCATAGAAAAGAATATTTGGGTTGTCAGTACACGAGAGCCCGGCCAAAGAGAACCAGCAAACAGTCAGGAAGCATCTGGAAATCTAGTTAATGGAGTTTCACCTCGGGTTCGTGTAACGGTAAAGCATCCTAAGAGAGGAAAATCTATTGAAGAAAGGATTAAAAGGTAAAAATGTTTAAAATATTTTCATTTTATACTACTATAGTCAATTGTAATTAATATAGCTTAAGATTATTGTTGTATATTTATTTCCCGCCACATTAAAACTGGAAAGTTATTAGTTTTCAGCAGGTTTTTGTGAAATATACAAAGAAGTAAGTTTAATTTAAATAATTTTTCGGATAAATCGCAATAATTATTTTTTTTTAGTTTTCCATTAATGAAAAAGTTAAAAATATTGTAAGATGATATTAATATTTCATGGACATTTCAGTGGTCATCCCCAATTGATTGATGATGATGAAGAAGAGGATGAGGATGAACCAATGGATGTGGAAACTACTAGAGAGCTATTGGCAAACAGTGATACAGAAGATGCACCATTACAATGCACATCAGTGAAAGATCTCATTGAGAAATATGAAAATGGAACAATATTTTGTGCAACAGAGGAAAAGACAGTTCCAGCAGAAGAATCTGCTACTTCAAATGAAACGAATTCTCCATCAGTTCCTGTTTCTAAGGATTCCACAGATCCTGATCAGAGTTGTGAAGAGGAAAGTGAAAAAGAAGAAAGCACTGACAAGTTAGCAACAGTGGAAGATGTTTCAAAAATTGAATTAATACAGTCAGGTGAAGATAAATTTCATGACACTGAAAATAAAAATATTGACAATGAAATATCAATTCCTTTAGTGGATGTTGTTAAAGAGGAAAGTGATCCAATCTTGAGTGAGTGTTCTCAGTCTGAACCAACAGTTGATTGTAGTGATGTCACAAAACCAGATACAACTGATCAAACTGATGAAACCCAAAGCACAAGTAAAGAACCTGATGCTGTTTGTCTGACTGATGTACTTGGACTTGAGAATGATGTGGATAACAATGAAGCTGAACAAGTGCTCCAAGAGAGTGATTCTGAAGATTCAGTAAATGTTACAGAATCTCATGAGCAGGAAAAAAAAAAATCGAATGCTGAAGTTGAAGCCAGTAATTTATTTTAAAATGAAAAATAATACTGAAAAACCATCATATCAAAACTGATTTTCACTTGAGTATAAACCATGTTTAATAAACATTTTACTGTGATAGGTTTTCACAGTTTCTTTGCCCTTTTTTTTTACCGTTCGGCAGCATAAAACCAATACTTTTTATTTTGTTTCTCATCTCTTATCATCTTTGCCACTAAAAATAGATTCAGATTTAAAGAAAATCAGTTTATGTAAATGAAAAAAAAGGTCTGATTTTTATTGTTGTATGACAATCAAATTATTTTTGTTTTTAACTAATGTTGTGCTATTCAACTGTCTTGTGACTAAGTCATTTTCTATGATTAAATGCGATGAAACTGTGAAATGCTATTTTCTCTTTTTGTCTGAGAAGAAATTACATTTTGTTGGTACACTATAAGTGTTAAACCGAAATTTTTTTTGCTGCATACGAAAAGATTAGATCTAAATTTAAATTTTATTAAGCGGAACAATCCTATTTACGGGATTAGTGATTCACACAGCTGGCACGCTTACCGAAAATAGTCACGATGAAAAAAAATTTGTCGGTTTTTGGTTTCTGACCATTTCACAAAAGTTAACTTTCATTTATAATTTTCGGCATCGATATAATAAGCCTAAAAAATTTATATATATATATAATTTTTAAATTAAACATTCTTATTAAAAAATAAATGTTTTATCTCTTGGAATAAGATGGTGAAAAAAGAAATCAAATTTCTTTTTATATTTTGCGTAATATATAAAATTATTGAAGAAAGCTAACGAAAACAATAAGGCATATATGTTCATGTTCAAAACGTGTCTTTCCCAGCTTTCCAACAAGTTTCTCGAATTATGTAAAACGTTTAATAAATGTTTTTTTTATGTCCGAAGAAGAAAAAGAAAACGATGGATATTCTTTCAATTACTTTTTTTTTTTATTTCAAAATTATTGCTTTGACAAAGTTGAAAAACTCAAAATCTTACATTTAAATTTCGAGCCCTTTTTTTTCTTTCGGGCAGTCACGCAGCCTTTAATTCTGTTAATTCCTAAATATCTTGGGATTGTTTTTATCTGAGATATAACTTTATAATTAATATTTTACGAAGTGCATAAGGTTGAAAAGAAAAAAAGGGGAAGAATTCAATTATTTTAAATATAAAAACTTTTTATATTTTCATAGTGAAAATTTACGTGTTAATGTAACTGAAAACGAAGAAAAGAAGAAATGGGATATGCCACTCGTTTCAGTTGTCATTGTCTGATGTAAATAATTGAGTTCTTTTATAATATAGCTTCTTTTTGTAAATATTGCATTGGAATCCATCGCTTTTTTTTTCTTTCTTTCACTTTCATTTTATTTATTAAGACATTAAATTCGCATTGTTTCATGTGATTTATCATGCTGGAACGGTCTTATGGTTTTTTTTTTTAAGTTTCTTTATATCGCGTCTTAGGTCTTATTCGAATAATGGAAATTAAATTTGAAATATGCGAAGATTGTTTTTTCCGTGAAATATTTCGGATTAAGTTCTGTGAGAGGGGGTGATAAAAACAGAAAAAAAAACCATAAGATGTTTATCGGAATGCAGTTTGAGCTTTTTGTTTAAATTTTTTTTGCAAACAATTCCTCCAAAGCCATATTTTTTCGGAGCTTTGCAAGAGAAAAGCAGATGTTTTAGAAAATTTTAGGCAAATTTTGAGTTTTTAAACATTTTCTTTTTCTTTCATTCCACAGTGATGGAAAAGCTCTGAAATTCGGTTTTGAGCGTGCTGCCGGTAGAACCGGAAACGCTCTTCGGCAGCGGTAAACCTATTTATCTATTTTTTTTACACGTTGACGGATTTGCATTTTGCAAATTGGATTTTTTATTCTTTATAAATTAGTTATGAAAAATCACATTATCAGACTGGGATGCTATCGACTTTCCTGATTGTCGAAAGGAGAATCGTCTCTGATCCCACTCGCAAAATGTAATAGTTCCAGGTTAGGATATTAGAAAGTCCTATGCGAGATGCCAACCTCGTGAACGCGTAAGAAAAAAATTGTAATTTTTAAAAACCGAACTGAATTTTAATTGAAAATATATTAGAAAGAAGAAAAATGAGATTGCGCACATGAAAATGTCTGAAAGTTCAAAATTTGATTTTGAGCCATTTTTCGACTGCTGCCTCTGGTCTCGGGGTACATCTTTTTCTTTTAATTTTTTCAGTGCTAATTCTCGTTTGTTAACGCATCAAATAAGCTAATGATTGTAACATTTTTACTCATTTTTTTTCTACAAAATTTCTAATTTTTTTAATTCAAAATCTATTTTGTTCTTTCTCATTTTTGTTCATTTTGTTTTTTTTTTTAAAATTCTTTCCTTTTCAATGGTTTTTTCAAATTTGCATTTCGAATGATGGGTTAGGAAAAGAAATAAAGGTACGATCTCCGATTATTTTTTAATGTAAAAAACGAAGAAAAAAATGATTAAACATTTGTTGTATTTTTTGTATATATTTCTTTATATTTTATCACCTATACAAAGAAAAAAACAAAAGCAACTGGTCCAAAAATTGAAAGTTAATCACATTGTCAACTTAACTCGAGCGCGCTCTTTAAATTGAGATTCTAGCAATATGTCTTTCATTCAAGTTGTTTGAGGAAAAGCAAAAGGGCTTTGAATCGTTATCAAAATATAGTCGGATGTAATTTGAAATAGAATATCTCGCGGAAACCGAAAAACGTAATCGCGGAACACGGGGCTGACATGACTTCGGCATTCCGGGGAGTCAGCCACATTGATCCCGAAGAATCCCATCAAGAGGGGGACAGCAGCCTTGCGCGCACATCCGAGGCTGATCACGACGGTCGGCACAGCCAATTGGACGAACTTTGGCAACATCAACGGGGCGCAATACCGACTGTACAAGCCGAAATAACCACTAGAATAAGGATTTTTATGGACCGTGGACTTTTATTAGGAACATTCGTTTGAAGGACAATGGTGTTGGTGCACTATGCACCTTACGTCCCAAATTATTCCACGTGTGAATTGGCGGGTCGAGAGCTGAAACTCGTGACTTACGGGAAGATTTTCGCTTGGTGCAAAAAAGAATTGGTATCACTCTTGGTGAGAATCTGCAGAGAGTTAAAAAATAGATCGCTTACAAAAGAAATTTATTTCCTGCACGTCAACAGTAAACGCTGTTGCATCGAGTTGGAATGGTGTTCGCTCACCCTGGGTAACAGATTATCCAGCAAACCGCTCCAAATGGAAAAGCACCTTAAAGTTCCGGAATACCTTATCTTTTTGCAGCAAAGTGATTTCATTTGAAATCAACCTCGATAATTTGGATACGGTAAAAGAAAAATCACTGGCAAAAGCGTGATCGAAAAAATTACAGCCGACAAATAGGAAGCTGAAATTTAAACTAGAAAGTTCTGATTGCATTTTTGAAATTGATCTTCCTCAAGTTAATCGGGAACGGAGCAATTTGGTCCCTCCGAGGCACAAGGGACATGAATTCTTTGTATTAGCGGCATCGCCCAAATATTCGGCGACTGCAACAAATAGCAACCAACTCGCAATATTGAATATTGTCGCGTATAAAAAAATTCCAAACATTCCTTAAAATTCATATATATATGTATACAAAATCTATTTATTCATTTAAAAAGATACCGACAATAAGAATCGACAATTTTTTGCTTTTTTAAACGCAAAATCCCGTTAAATGCACATTTGATTAAATCTAACATGTACATTATTCACATATTTATATTTCATCTTGCATTTTATTTAAGTATCTGGTTGAGTAAAAATTTTTTAAATTGAAAATATAAATGACTTGAAAAGCGTGATTTAAACTAAAGTGAAGCAGCGAAGAATACTTGGATCAATGGAAATGCAAAAGTTTCTTCTTTTTGCCTTTCAAAGTTAAGTAGTTTGCCAGCGGACTACAACTCGATATGATGTTCGTCTAAAATCATGCAAAAACGTTTTCGACCGCAGTAAAATGTTTAAAATAAAAATTTTAAAATTACGGTTAAATCAAAAGCATGTTAAAAAATTTTTCTGTTAAATATTATAAAAATTGAGATTAAAAAAGTTTTGATTCCAACTGGACGGAAGATTTTTCTCTGTTTATTTTCTTCTTTCTGCTCTTTAAATAAATTTCGTTGCAATTCTTATTATTCGCGATGCTGGTTTCATACTCTTGATTTTTTGGTATTGCACGAAATACCTTAAAAAATAAGTAAACGAATTAAAAAAAGTTGGATTTTAAGTTTGAATAAAAAGATATACAATTAATTTTACAATTATGAAAAATTATGATTTATATTTACCTAGGTACAATTTAAAAATTATATTTACACTTATGGTATGACTAGAGGTTCATCATCTGAAAACCCGCGTATATTTGGTGAATCTTCATCATCTGTTAAGCGAACAAAATATATGTATATATGTTAATAATTTTTCTCAGAATATGCATTATTAGGAGGGAACTTACATTTGCAACGCATGTAAAATAATTGTTTCCTATAGAAAAATTGACGATTGTTGTGAAAATGTTATACATATAATACCTTATATGAATATGTTTCAAACTTTTACAGAAAATGAACGAATATTTATGGCAGGTATATTTATATATATATATATATATATATATATGAAAAATTTCTTTCGT
>JAOWBB010007259.1:0-10765 GCA_028565995.1 Ricinus marginatus
TTAAAATTTTTACATATTTTTGAATGTTAGTTCGGAAAAGTTTTTCATATAAGAATTCTGTTTAATATTTATATTCTCGTATATGGTTTAATTTTTCATTCGTTCATATTGCAAAACCATGAGAAATTTGTACTGTTCATTATTTAAAGTTTGGTTATATTTATTAACAAAATTGCAACTATTTCAGATTATTTTCGAAACCTGAAGGAAGACTTTAAAAAATTATAAGAAAGAAGCAAACTACATGAGGATAGCAATCCAAGTTCAGTATATAAATTGCATTTGAAATAGGAGCATGAAACCTGGATTATACAAAACCATTATTTTTCAATATTCTGAATATAATACAATATAAGAGATGAATTAAATGAAATTTATCATTATATTAGATAACTACAGCATCTTGATTAATATTATGAAATAACAAGATCGATGCGAATGCATTACTGATTAAACCACATGAAACCACGTGGGACGAACTTGCTCTGATTGGACAGTATATGCGGGGTCAGGGGACATGTACACGTGTAACAAAACCCAGTCGTTGAACTTTAATTTTCTTCCTTCGCCTTGAGCGTCTTCGTCAACTTTTTTACCCCGAATGACAATTTTTTACGGAAAATTTTCAGATTTAAATGAATAATAAACGATGCTTAAATAATAAAATACCGAATATTGACGGACGTAGCTAACATAACTACCATACGGAAAATATCATCGGTTAGTCAGAAATCAGGATTTTTTTTCGACAGGCTAAGGAGATTTTATTTATAAACCAAATACAATTTTTATTCTCGATGGATGCAATCGAAAAGATCCAGCAAGAGGCAGCTCATTTTCTTCTACCCAAGAGGATTCTAAATTGTTTTTTTGTAAAAGCTTTTCTCTTGTTTTTAATTTTTAAGACTTCACCAGTAAATTTATCTCATGTAGTTCTGTTTATGTGAACAGAAAGAAAAAAAATCCCTTCCAAATCATTTGTGAATAAAATAAAAAGAAGAGCGAGCGACCTTGGCCAACGAGCACAACTTCTCGCTGTTTGTGCTAGAAGTTCAGCGACCCCGGGTACGAACTCAGCGTTGGGGCAAGCCACGTGGAGCCCAATTCCACGTGGCAGCAAGGAGGTAGGGGATAGCGGAATATGAACTACATAAAACCCCAGTTGAAAGCGAAGATGTTACTGCGGCAACTCTGCTTCTACATGCTTCGCATTTTGAAAATAAATTGGAGACCTTTCGGATTTTCTTGATAAAACTATGTACGGGCATTCAATTCAAATTAAAGAAATTTTTTCCCCTCTTAAAGAAAATTAAATTTATTTCCTTCAACTATTCAAAATTAACAACAAAAAGTCATATTAGATTTCTCATTAAAAGAAATATTATGCAGCGTTTCTGTTTAAATATTGATCGTATGAAAATTTAATTTTAGTACTTGCCAAAATTAAATGTAAAACTACGTCTTAAATTATGTTATATGTTTAAATTAAACACAAGACAATTTTTTTTAATTAACATTAATTTAAATATCTAAGCCTAATATTTAAGAATGGAGGAAAACGCGATAAAAATATTTATTTGATATATAATGTTAAGGAATCAAATTATACACGAATTGTAAATATTTCAAACATCTTTGACAATGATAAATTAAAATCTTGTTTTTCGAAGCAATAAATATAAGTTCTTCCTTTAAATAATTATTAAATTCATTAACTAAATATAAACTTCAATTATGGATTAATAACATTTTCTTTAAAGATAATTGTTAAAATTTGATATACTAATCGAAAAGTTCATTTATGACATTTTAAATTCTCATTGAAGAACAGTGTCTTAATCTACATTTAACATTTAATTTTTAACAACCTGTATATTCGGATATAAAGATAATAAGTTCCCCGGCTGGTAAAATGAAATCTTAAATCTTTTACGATAAATTTTTTTTTCATTAATGTGCAAGACATATTATTAATAATTTTTGTCGCAGGATAAAAGGTTTTTGTTTTCAGAGTTTTTTACAAAATAAAATAAGATTTTTAAATTATTATTTTTTGACAGAAATATATATTTAAAAAAAACGTTATAATTAAAAATTCGTTTTTTAAATTGGTTGAATATTAGATTTCTCAGTTTATCACTGTATGAATTGTATTTTTCTAATGCTAAAATGATCGAATTAAATTTTCTCCGTATATGAGATATAAAATACAATTTGAAGATGAGTCTATAATAAAAAAATTATTTTAAGTTATTCTGTTTTATAATTTAATTCCAAATACTTTTTTATCTTACTCTGATTATTTAATACCGATGGTAAATACTTCAGATTGTATAAACATAATAAAGTATAATGTAAAAATTCGAGTCCTTTTCAATTATGTTTAATAAAATTTCTTTTTTATAAAATGTTATGGGACTGGTAAATTTAAAATTCTTTTGATACAAAATTCAGTATCGATAATTATATTTCATTCAATTCATTTTTATAAAATAGAATCTTATAAATAATAATAGTTTCAATTTCATCACTTTAAAAATGTTTGTCAAATTCTCTTCAAAGCAATTAATCTACATGTTAAACTTTTAATTTTCCTCTAAGGGCATACTTTTAATTCTAATCATTCTAAAAATTTTCCAACTGCTAAAAGGAAAATAAAATTTCATGACTATTTTGTCATTTAACTTATCCCAAATATTTGTTTATGTTAAAAGAAGAATTACAAAGAATGAAAAGAACAAATATTAAATTATTTTTTAAGATATAAATAATACCATCAGCAGAAAAATGGATATTCGAAAAACATTAGCTATGTAGCAAAATATAATTATAAAAAGAAGTTTAAGGCATAAAGTTTTATATAATAAAGGATGAGAATTAAAAAAAAACTCAAAAAGTTAAAAATTTAGCTCGAGCATTGTGAAAATTTCTATAACACTGGAAATATGAGGAGAGCTTTCTGATGAATATTACACAAATGTCGATGACCGAAAATTCGGTCAGGCTTTCCACGTGTAGGCTTCGGAGTTCGCAAGAGTTTAACGAACCCTTTTTCCTTTCATATTAAATTTGCCTGTGACTCCGGGGAACGGGGAATCCGTACGAGATAAATTTCTTCTGGCGGCTTTCTGACTTGATAACGAAAACATCAACGCAGAACTAGGTGCGTCATTTTGTATTTTAAATGGTGTAATCACTCAAGTTGAACAATGAAAATTTAGCAGAGGACGGCAACTGACCTAAACTGGTGGGCATTTCGTGAAGGAACTTGCTTTTGATGATCGGGGGAAAGTGAAATTTTTTCCCTCTCCCCCGAAAAAAAATTTTTGGAAAATAATGGGGTGGTTGTCGAGGACAAAAGATGCAGAGATTTTAACTTTACATCTTCACTTGAACGTAACTATTTCAGTCCCCATCTAAAAAAGCCTTCCTACCTATTAATAATTAATTATTTGTGGGTAAAAAAAAGTGCAGGCTTCATTTTAAAATGATCTTTCCTGAAGAATTTCGATTTTCAACTCAAGGAAAGAATAAAACAAAGAAAAAAGTGATAAACAATTCAACCAACTAAAGCATAAAAAGATTTAATTGAATTAATTTAATATTAATCCTAAATAATAATCTTCATGTGACTTTTTCATACTGTGAATTTTCAAATTACTAATCTTTGTGCCAGGCCTATAGGAGAACGATGAGGCGGAAGAAACATCAATTCGAATATTCTGATTCGTTGCGAAACTAGAAATTGCATTAATATTCATTAAAATAAGGGTGAAAGACACTTTCGCTGATTGAAAAGCATCATTAACTTCTGTTAAAATAATGTAAGCTAAAGAAAAAAAATTTTTTCTTAGGTTCTGCAATTTTGCTTTAAAATAACTGAAAATTATTTCTTTCTTTTACTTTCAGTAAAAATTATTTAGTACAAAAATAAAAGGTTCGTTTTTGCATTTAATACCGATTTTGTGGAGAAAACAATTATTCGAGAATTGATGAAGATGGTGGATTAAGTAGATAGAAGTTTGCCACGCGTTGTTTCATGGTCTGACCTTGGAAGAAAGCCTACACGTGTAGCAAGTTTGGCACGTGTAGCCGACAACGGTCACTGACCCCATCTTTCCTTTCTTTAGTCCTCCTATTCATTACATTCACACCGTTCCAACTTCGCAAGGTAGTTATTTAGAAGGCAAGAGCTGGAAGTAGGGGCGAGGGTGGAGAGAAAATTGTTGGTTTTTAATCTCGCATCGGTTCTACCTCTACTTGAAATATTTTAAAATGAATTTTATAAAATTTTCTTTTCCATCAGGAATAAAAGAGGATATTTCTGATTGCTTTCTCTTAATTATGTAAAAACTGTTGTTTTCTTTAACTATTTGTTTTCCCTTTGACTTGCCCCACAGGCGATCACGGATTGGTTTTTTTGGGAACGTTTTCGACGATGAGTTTGGAATTTAAATTTATTATTCAAGCCCGCGAGATTAAATCGGCTCTTTCGTACCTTGATTAAGCCAGGGACCGATGACGGCAGTTTGGGCCTTCACTATTACAAAATTGATTTGGGTTCTCATATGTCGCATTTTAATTATGATTAAAAAAAATTTTTGTTTCGTCTTTGGTCAAAATTTAAAAAGCGACCGACTTGTTTCATTTTATTTTATTTCGGTTCCACATTAATAAAAATTGAGGTACTTGCTTCTTAAATGCGCGTACGGCGTAAGCATAGAAAATTGCATAACATTTGGTGTATGCATCGACACGGGCCTCGCCACTAAGATTAAATCCGAAAATAAATCCGTGATCGCACGCCATCGGAATTATTTGATCCCTGGAAAAATATTTCCCTTCCGAGGCGAATTCACGAGGCGGATCAAATGACAAATGGTACAAATTCTCAGTTGGCATAAACGGTCTTAGTTTTCGTACGTTGGCCCCGTCGAAGGAGGAGAGCGTTTATGGATCGAGTTCCCTCCACGTGGCCGGAATTTCGAAAAAAAAAAGGGTCATTGCCCGGATATCCAAGGACAGGCATCAATTCATTGTTTCTGAAGCTGCATGAATTGACTGTAATAAATGGAAGAGTAATTTTCTCCTCTGAGAATTAAAAGCGATATGCATTTAATGTCCATAATTATTTTATTATATTTATTCCATTTTTATTTGATGTTAAGCCTAATTTTTTTTTCTTTCATAAACTTATTGCCTTGCCGAAGGTTCGATTTCAAATTTTCATTTCGCTTCGGGCCTTAGCATTAGCATCTTTCAATTCAGTAAGAAAATGGGGAAGCAATTTTCGTTGGTCACTTGATTTTGCATTACGCTTCTTTTTAAGTTGAAATTTCAAAAATGTATTTATAAATTTTGTAAAAACGTATTTGATCGCACGTGCAAATCAAGTATTGCGATTCCAATTAGGATTTACCTTATAATCCCAAGAAAATACTTAATATAAACTGGGGTACGAACAAATTATTTTTTATTAACCATGTTGCGCAACGTAATTTAAAATTTAAAACTGTGATTATATTTTAGAATTCTTATACTGCCACCGAATTTTTATTTTCCGTTTTCTTCACCCAGTCTGAGTTAGTTTAAAAAATTCTTTGCTACCGAAATAAAATAAACCGATGGACTTATGTGCCTTATGCTTGACCGTTTTTACAACCGAAATTTTTTTTACAATCGGGGCTGATTCTAATATAAATAGATATTCAGATTTTATTAGTTTTTTTACCCTTTAGTTTTTCGGTGCAATAACCCCTTTTCTCTCTTTTATATATGGAATAGGTGAAAAATTAAACAACGGGGGCTTTTTTCTTTTAGAACTTACCACGAATACCTTTTGTGAACCTTAAATTAAAAGGACCCTTTCAAATTAAGCTTTTGACGTGTAAGAAAAAAAAGATTCTTAAAGAAATTGACTTAAATGAAACGTATTTTGTATACCAAAGATTCAATTAATCCATCTTTTTTCGTGAACATGGGCTTTGCCATGTGGTGCCGTTGCGAAGTAAAGGCAATGGTGATATCTGTGTGTACAATTGCCGAATACTCCGATATGAGAAATTCAAAATAGTTTTGAAAATTTCCATTTTTCGTTTTTCGCCGAGGTTGATTTTCTTTTTTTCATTTCCAACTATTTTTTCAGTCATTGTTTTAGTTGGAAAACCGGAAAAATGCTCAGACAAGTTAACCAACCGTTTTGATGGAAAATTCGTGGGATATAACATATACATAGGCACTAATTTTTGCGTTTCTCATTATTTTGTTTTTTCTAAACCATACTTTTAAATTATTACCGAGTAAAGCTTTCTTTTGTCATTCCAGCGAGGCGACAAAATCCGAGTTTTCCCTTTTCTTTCTTTATATTTTTAATTAGCAACTTTGAAGTTGCAAGACTGTTAAAAATATGTTTTTTAAAAATGCTAAACGTTTATATTGTGCTAATCTCCTTATCTTTAACGCTGAAATATACACGGATAATATGCTAAAAAAATTGCTTTGTTATAAATCAAAAGTTGAGCAAAAACACATAATCTTGCAAATTTCAGAAGCTAGGTTATTTTTTCAAATTTTCATACATATTTTTTTCCTTATATTTCCTTATCTCTTGTATCTCATAAGTTGAGAGATAAAAATAAAATTATATTTCTATATTTTACTGCTTGAGTTTTAAAATTTTTCGTTAATTCGGCATTGGCGTTGACATTTAGAGATTATGAGATACATTAAATATCACGCGGATGATGATCAAGAATTCTAGGCATAGGTAGAATTTTCCTGACATCTTTACTTTTATAATAAAATGTATTTCAATGAAATTTTGTTTTGAGCCATACGGGATAGTTTTAAAAATTTCCCATTCAGTTATTTCCTTATAAATCTGTTGCTCATTCATTTCACATTCACGTGCAAGTAAATGGACCTCGATTCGACATGAGTTTTTTAATCTGATTTGAATTGAAACCTATCAATTTTCGATTCAATCGTTTCAAATCTCAAATTCTTTTATTTTTATTTTGCTTCAAGTTTCATTTTCAGAATGTTATAATTTCTATGTTTTACTCCTTTTTTCAGAATAAATGCTATTATATAATCACTTATTATCATTACTCTTCTGTTATATATGTGGGACATTATTTGGCAAATCTTCCTGTATTTTCCTTAATTCGTACACTCATTTCTAAAAATAAAAACATTCCTGTAACAAAATAATTGTAATGAATTCAGTCTAATGGATCTTTTTCTTTTTTATTTTATTTTATCTAGTATCGTGAAATAAAGTGTGAGAGCGTTTTCTAAAGTAGACAAACGCTTTCCGCTCGAGTTTTTTTTTTTTTTTTTTTTTTTTTACGATCCATAAATTAAAACATTTGTCTTAATAAATCATTTTGAAACTTAAGGTTAAAATAAAATTTATAATGGGAATATTAAATACAAATTTAATTTCCAATTTAGCTTTCTATAACTTCGTAGGTATGGGGATCAAATTGGAAATTCCCCAAAGAGTCTCAATGATCTCAAGGCATTAGGGTCATCTTGATTCAGTCTGCTTCTTATTACTTACATTTGATAAAAATATTTTTTCTTTTAAAATCTCTTTTTTAGATTCGTCTTCCTGTTTCAATTAATAAATAATAAAAATAATGATAGAAGTACGTTATTTGCGTTCGAAAATGCGAATTATTACAAATATGCCATTATGACACATCTTCCAAATTTGTTTTCGTATATGAAAATATTTGATTTTGGAAAGTATTTCAAACATATTGTGCCAATATTTTACACGAAAAATGTTATAACTGTATAAGAAAATTTTAGTTATGCACGAATTTTATGGGGCTTGCACGTGTATGTTTAATTATAAAATGTCATAAGTAATGTTTTGAATATTAGATGCAGATCATAGACAGATATATTGCATAGCTAATATGAATAATTTATATCTTAAGAAACTTCTTTTTAGCTTTTATATAAAATGTTATGTTACAGAAATTACAATCGACTGCGACGAGATAGTTGAGGCGTATTTAAAATCCATATACGCTCTCCTCCACGCATCCCATTTCTTATAGGTCGTTCTTACTCGGTCTCCGAGGGGTCGGGAGGGAGGCCACTTCGTATATCCGAAGTTGATTTCGGGTGTTTCCGAGGCACAGCGGAGTAAACACTACTTTTCAAATGTTGGGCTATTACACAGTCTTCTATTAATTCTGCCAAATTTCAAATCTTAAATAAATTATACGTTTTTTAAATTCAAAAAACAAGAAACGAGTCAAAACAAAAGCAAAATATAAACATTATAGTTTTAATAGTGTTGTTGGATGGAAAATTTATCCTTGTGATAAGTTTTTTCGGTGGAAACGTCAGATGAAAGTGAATTTTACTGCGGACTCGTTTCCTAATAGCCTCGTAGGTCAGGAGCTTCAAGAAACTTCTCTGTTTGGGATGCATTCAGTAAAACATTTTAGAGTTTACCGACCTAAGGTAAAAAGTTAATATTGTTTTTTTTTTTTGCTTCTCTTGCTGCTGAGCAATTGCTGGTTTAGCAAAAGCAAACAAAAAAACAATTTTGTCGTGCGTGTTAAGGGTCCTTGACTCGCCCAAAATCCTTCGTTATGCATATTCTCATTTCTCTAATAATTTTTTTCACCTTTCTTTTATATTTATTGTATTTAAACATAAATATTAGATTCGTAGATTTCAAGAATCTCTGCTGAAAGTAGCATAACGTTCCTGACCAACCTTAATTGCATTTATCTTAAGTGCTATTATAGATAAGAAGGAAAAGTAAGTGGCAATACGAGAGTGGCTTTCTTTTTCCTGTTGGAGTGCATAAGCCAAAGTTTCGAGTTATAATTAATTAAATTCGAATATAGTTAAAATTTAAAAAATTTCGCAGGCAAATGAGAAAATATACACCAACATTCATAGCAGATGCCAGTCATATATTGAACCGTTTAAATATTTTCGCAAAATATATCGTTGCATCTAATCAAATCTTTTTTTTCCATATTATATTTTAGCATTTAACTTTTCTATTGGATGTTTCCAATATACAAAGGAAATTAATTTTCTGTTTTCTAAAAGTGACTTTTCATTGCGTTTTAAGTCATCTCTGGTTTAGTCTCAATTTAGATAAATCTAAAGCATGTCCGCATCCGAAATAAGCTAAACTGCTATTCTTGTATTTATTTTTTTCCTTTCCATCTGGATGCCTAAGTATCAGTGGGTGATACCTGACGTAATAAATTGCCGCCATGTCAGCACGCCATTTTGAATAATGAAAGAAATTACTATTGGTGGTAAAAATAAATATTGCCAACTTTTCCACACCATCCTCGCATAATAATATTAATTGAAGTGTTGGGCAGGAATTCTAAATTTAAACATTGATTCTGACGAGAATATAAACAAATGGATATTTTCGAGAAAGATTTTTTTATTTTTCATTTTAAACGAACGCCATTACTTGATGAATGAATTTTTAATAAGTACATCGTGATAAATCATCGTTCTTTAATTTTTAATGGTCAACTCGAAACATATTTAATCAGGAGTCAAGTCGGCCATTTTGTTTTATGTTAGGGTGAAAAACGAGAGGGAAAATTTTGATGCTCCCATATCACCCTCTCCCGAGCCTAATGATATGCCATGTTGTTAGAACTCGTCCTGGCAAACAAGTTTCGCAGTGAATTTCGTTTTTTCTCCGTTTGCTTTCATTGTAAATAAAATTAATAAAGAGAACGTTGGGCAATCATTTTTATTGCAGCCGAAAAAATTTTTTTCCGATAATTTTGCTGAAGCGTGGGAGGTTGAGGCGGATGGGAGAAAAGAACAGAAAGTTGGGAGAGAACGTAGAAAGTGAAAGTTCATATCGATCGACCTGATGAAAGCTTTTTTCTGAAAATACACCGAACGACGCGATTATACCCTATTTGACCCCAATTAGAGTTCAATTTGAAATTTAAAGTTTCCGGTTTTGAGAAAAATTGATTTATTAAAACATTGAAGTTGAACTGAAAGAATCCAGATTAATGAACTTTAAAGTTTTTGTCAAATCGTAGCTATTTTTTGCTTGATTATTTCAAATAAAATTAATCAAGATAAGCTCTACGCAGTTTTTTTTAAAAAAGGAATGCTTCGAAAACTAAAAATTTGAACTTAGGGGTTTCTTTTCATTAAAAAGCTATTGAGGCAAGCGGGAGTAAGGCGATTATTATGCTCACTGCCGGGCCCGTTAACGAGGACGGTGATCGCAAAGTTCGTATTTTGACGGCTCGTGGAGGCGATTATCAACGGATTGATGCGTATCCCTAAACTATCGCCTCTTTCGGCTATTCATTTTCAACTATTTTTTAAATAGCCAAAATGTTTATGTTTAGCTTGCGTGTATTAGACGACCTTGTATATTAATGCAGTTTGAATGACCTGTAAAAAAAGAATGCATAAAGTTGCTTGTACTACACGAGTTTATCACTTTCATATTAACTGTTCATTTTCATTAGAAATAAATATATTTAGTTTGTGTACAATATAACGATATTTACTTAGGATTTTTAATAACAGTCGATATAAATATATATTGCCAAAAGGCTTATCAAAAGAACGAATTGACCAAATCGTGAAGCTGAGTTCTCTCTTTAAAGAATTTCAATTTTTTTCATATTTTATTAACCTTATAGCCTCCATGTAAAAATGAAATTTTGAGCTTTGATACGTAAATATTGAGATAAAGTTTTAGAAAGAATAAAAAATATATAAATTT
>JAOWBB010007260.1:0-10754 GCA_028565995.1 Ricinus marginatus
CGGGGGGGGGGGGGGAAAGGGGAGGAGACGGGCGGCGGCGAGAGGAATTCAAAATTCCTCCTGAGTTTAAAAGAAAATGCACAAGTATCTGCATCATTTAGAGAGAGATTTAATCTCAAAGATGTACAGTGTTCTGCTAATTAAATATTGGCCACAATTCAAATGATTTCATCTAAAGGCGGGCACGGGGGAAGAGAGGAAAATTGGATAATTCCATAAGTTCCCGACATTTTCGGCAGCTCCGCTTGTAAGAAACTATCCGAAAACTGTAACAAAACGCCATTAATGGAAGCATCAATGGTTTGTTATTAAAGTTGTTTCCTCCCTCATCCCCATCACCGAAAACGAAGTTTCAAAGGGGCTGACTGAGAGCAAGCCAAATGCGCATATTTCGATTTGGTTAAGAGGCAGTTAATTGAGTTTTGCGAGATTGGAGAAAACATTCCAGCGAAATTTTTTTACCTACTGCAGAAGTTCTATCTGGAATTTTTCATTCTTTCTCTCCCTCTCCTTTTTATTTTTCCACCCCCGGACTTCGTTGTAAGCGATTTTAATCTTCGATCGGATAAAAAGCGCAACTTCAAACGGGCATCAGTGATGGAAGCTCAATATGCAGACCTTTTCTTCACATAGCCGAGCAACAGGGAGTAACGATAACATTCAGCACACTGAAAGTTAAAAACTAAATCAAATTTTTTATTATAAAACAGAATCACTCTCCTTTTTTTTTTTCATAAACGCCTCTCGTAAACAAATCAACGAAAAAAAAAAACAAGCAAATGTTATACATAAAATTAATTATGAATTTTTAAGAATTTGCTTACTTACTTTAAGGGTACTAAAAATGACAAAATATATTAGAATAACAAAAATAAAGGGCAATACATATTAACTTCTTCCTTTCCCAAAGAGTCACATATGCGGATAGTTAGTTTACGTTTTACAGGACTTTTTAACGTCCACCAAAAAAATAATAAAAAAAAAAAAAATTGAGAGTAAATAATAAAAATTAATAGATATAATAAATTCGGACACTAGAGTTTTTAACCTCTTCAAGCCGTTTGCCGCACATGTGGATTTATTATTCTGCACGATGATTTAATTTAATGTTTTTTTCATCATCAACCAGTAATAAAATTTAAAAAAAAAATAAATAAAGAGATGTTTTTAATAAATAAGAAAAATCTATAAATGATGTAGAAAGTTCGTATCCAGAAATTGAATATTAGAGAAAATTACATTATCTAGTTATTTTTTCTAATTTCGCATCAACATTTGACTGTATATGTCGAAGCATACTTGTACTCTTAATTTATTACAGACAATTAGTAATCAATAAGAATTTTTCATATTGCTGCTTTTTGCCATTTACATGGATTACTGTTCTTCAGATCTTTTAATGCTCATGGCCGAAAGGAACTGAGTTTAGTGGAAGTTTCTGTCAGTTTTCATAATTATTATTATATATATATATATACACTTTTTACAGATTAAATTTTATACAGATTTTACACTTTTTACAGATTTTATACAGATTAAAAATAAATAAATTTTTAAAGGTAAGAAAAGAAAAATAAAAAAGTTGATATTCTTAAAACAAAAATTGTTACTTCAGTCCTATAGCCAAAATCAGCAAAAGATTTATAAATCATATTATTATAATTATTACTATCACTGGAATCGAGCAATTTGTTAACAAGAATTTCAACACACTTAGATGTGAGCTCCCAAAAATGAGTTAAGCAAGTTTTCCTGTGAAACTTCACTATTATTTAACAGGTACACCAACCTCTTAATTCGCTCTTATATTGAAGTACCATTAGACGACAAGCTTTTTTCCTTAATTCGTGATATATCCAATGACGGTTTATCTCCCAATTCTAATCCTTTGCCACATAATGGTTCATCGTTTTCGAAGGAAGATTTTACCCATTTCATTTCAAACGTGAGATGTCAATGATGTAAAAATACCGCCCGAAATACCGCCGATGGGCCAATTATTGCAGTTGGCCAAAGAACAACAATAAGAAGATATGTTGGATGCGATAGAACATATATATTTATATATATAATTGGAAATAGCAAGTGGCGAAACGATCGGAATGTTACAAAAAATAATTGGGGACAGCAGTTAAGATTTTTTAAAACAGAAAAAATATTTTTTTTTTTCCTTCCTTCAATACAACCAACTGACATGCACGCACACCACAAATTACACTGTGCAGACGCATTGCAGTCCTTTCTGGGTCATGTCATGTCAACGTAACATTTGTCAGCAAAACATACTATTAACCTTTTTAACTGATAACTAATTTAGCGCTGCACAATTTGTTAACCATTACATTAATCAACTAGCTTAATGATGCGCCTATCTTAAAAGAATCAACCGCGGAAAGTGAGGTGAAACTCTTAAAAATCATATGGATATAAAAAATATGTTGATTTGAACAAGAAAATAAAAGCGGAAACACTGGTAGAAGCATGCAATAAACCCTCGACGACACAAAAAAGTTCTTTGAAAATATCTGCACTTTAAGAAATCCTCCCTTCTTCCTATAGAAATAAAATTCTTGAATTTCGTCTTAACATAATAGGACAATAAAAAATATATATATATCTATAATGAATAACTATTCAATTTTTTCAATTTAATATACAATAATGTAAAAGAAATATTTAAAATTAAATTTTTCATTCTAATTAGGAAATACAAAATAATAATTTGTTATTACCAATAATATTTCTGGTTGCCTGACCATATACCTAATATCAAAAGATTATTATTTCGCTAAAATCTGCATATACAGAGATAGATAGGATTTATTATATCAATTTGACAAGTTTTTTTCACACATTTTCATAATCATTACCTTTCGGTATAATATATATATATATAGTTCTTTTATATATTATATTTTTAGTATATATATATAAAACTTTTTAAAGTAATTAAAGACCATATCAAAAAATTAGTCTTTACAAGAATTTTAAATTAATATCGGTTGCAATGCAATCACAATGCGCCTATACGATGTTCCAAATTAATTCGAAAACCAGAATCTATTACGACATGTAAAAACGTCAAGAATTTAGATTATAAAACTAAATTATTTTATAAAAATACAATTTTGCACATATTGATATATATTCAAAATTCGTTGATAAATGGAAATTTCATTTTTTTACTGTCACAAAATATTGACGTTCGAAAGGAAGTTTAACAGAAAAAAAAAATTCAAAGATTATATTTTCATTATGGCACAAAGACAAATATTTACCTTTGCATTAAAAAATAAAATCAATCTTTATTGCAAAAAACGGCGGTAATTATTTATAATGTCACTCAAAAAAAGAAATGTTAAAGTTTTCGATTTCACTTATTTCAGACAGCATTTACGGGTTTTGGTTTTTACTAAATTCGCAATCAAAATGTTTCTGAAATAATTCTTAAATGTTACACAATCAGAAGGCAAATTCATTTAACAGTCTCATTACTTAAAAATTTTAAAACATAGCAAATTAGATTTCGGTTTCGCACAAAAACTTTCTTGAGAAAATTTCTTTTGTGAGTTAATTAAAAAGTTTGTTATATGCATGAAAAACGTTCGTGCATTATTGCAAGTACGTTAAATAAAAACATAAATTAGATTGAAAATTATGTAGTGCAAGTAAGAAAAAAAAATTATATGCATATTAAAAAAATTCATATACCTATATATAAACTTTGATGCACTCTAAAGAAACTGAAGATGCTTTGTGATTAAAAGCAAGTATTATCGAACATAAATGATGGAATCTATTTGAAATCACACAAAAAATCTCATATAAATGTGAAAAAAATTCGCTCTTCAGAGTTAAAAGAAACAAAAGCTGATGGCTGTGAAATTTGTACTTTTCTCAATTCAGCAAATCATCAAACGAAATATTTTGAATAAAGCTATTTCAAGCAAAGAATAATAACCGATTCTAACTGTCAAAGAATGATGGCTGAAGTAAAATTTAAGATAAGAAAAATAAAACATGAGCAAAAAAGAAATATATATATATGTATATACAAGGGTGCGTGTGTGAGTATGAAAAACGAAAGAATATACTGTGACACACACCAATTCTTCAATGGAGGCTTTTGCCGTCAGAATACCCAAACTTTTCGCCGACTCCGTGGCTGCTGGAACCGTGGTGGACGAGTGGCACGTCTGTTTGGGAAATAGGGAAGCATGAGATGAGATGATACAGGAACCCGAAGGTGGAAAGAAGACGAACGAAAGCAGAAGTTTGACTTGACTTCCAATTCGGAGATGTATCTTTCCATTTGTCTCCTGTCAACCCTCTCGTCGAAAGAGGTGTCCTTTATCTCCTCATCTCAACCTCTCCAAATTGTCCAGCCACTCCGCCGGCAGCGGCAGAGTCGAAGAAAAGCTTCGACGAGTTTCGGTATCCGACTGTGCGGTTCCCGGCACCAAAAATTAGGCAAAATAACATTCACCAAAAGAACCATCATCGATTGTGATAGCTAACGAAACGAATGACTTTTTATATGATTTAAACAGTGAAAAAAATTTCGCATGCGACGAAAACCACACGCCTTGCCACACCCATAGCTTCTCCAAAAGTAGCATACTAAAGCATTGAACAGCACTGTAATCAAATTAAACGTCTGCAGGTTGTCATGTCATGATAATCTCATGGCTTGATCTGACCGTTTATATAATACGTTCCGTATTTTATACTCTCATTTTCTTTAAAATATTTGTGACAAAATACAAAATCTATATATTAGTCTGATAAAAGACATGGTACACATAAGGTCTGTATATTTTTTAAAAATCTTTTAGATATTTATTCTGACTAAAATTTAGGTAACCATCTTGTGAGATCGACGCTGAAAAGTAAAAAAGTAAACAAAGTAATCGTTAAGTTATAACATAAAAATTAAAATATAAATTTTTTTAATGTGAAAATAAACTGCTGAAAATAAATTTGACATTGATAAAATATCAAAATCTATGGGACAATTACATTTTATTAGATTCGATGTGAACTTTAAATTTGTAGAGGAAAAAAGATGTGACGTTATGTGAATGAGGCAACATGTTCAAAATATTGATACTTTGGCTATAAATGGTTAGGTTAGCTATTTATGGTATTCATAATAATGTTAATTCTACTATACATATGTATGTGTGTGCGTGCATGAGTGTGTGAATTATATATAATACATGTGCATACTCCTGGAGACTTATCAAGGAAGAATTCCCAATTTTAGATCACTTATTTGTTGTTATTTGTGGTGAATAATGAAAATTATGAAATGCGAAGTTGGCAAAAAGAGAAATTTTTGGAAATATCGATGGCAAATTTAAATGCTACATCCAAAAGCAATCAGATTTCAGAGACATAAGTGTTAAAAATGTCGAATATAAAGAGTTCAATTGTAGAAGATGCGCTAAAGAAACCCGCGGGTTCATCGCAAATTGTATCTTTAACATCTTTTTTTGGTGCTAAAAACCGATCAATCGACAACGCAGATTGTGCTTAGATTCGACTTCTCAATATGAGTAAGGAACGAAAAGATTTTGTCGGGATTTATGGAAAAAAATGACAAGATGTTTAACTCGGCCCCCACTTACCCACATAAAATGTTCTCCAGTGGCTTTTTTTCTCAGTTGTCTTTCTCCAGGATGCCCGTCAATAAGAAATAACGAAAAAAAAAAACAACCAACATAGCTTCATTCATTCCTGTCATGGAGCAACTTGCCATCGGTTAGCGCGGTGACGAATAAAGGCCGCCGAGCTTGTTCGAGAGCAAACCCATCGTTGTCATCGCCAAAGAATTGATGCTGACAATGAACCACATGAGACATCTTAAATTTCGCAAAAAGAAAAGCGATATAAAAATTCTATCTTGAAGTCAAAGAATGAGACGAAGTCTCATCGAAGGGTTTCGATTCCGCCTTTCGGCCACTTCGGCTGGAAGTTCCTAAGATCTTGGAAACGAAGACGGAAATTAATACGAAAGCCATGTGATAAGGTGTAACATCGGCTTGCGAGGGAGTGCGACCCGTGTCTTGCTCTTGAAGTCATCCAGAAGGAAAACTGAAGTCCTGAACTTTCATTCCCACGGACTCACGAGAACCAAACCATGAAGAATGCAGCAAGCAAACAGCAAAATACTTCACGATATTCAATGCGTTAATTGACGATTCATACGATTAAATGCTTGAAATCGAAAACCAAAATTCCAGACAAAATTTTGGAAGGCAACTAGAGATATAGAAAAGTCACGCAAACGGGACTTTAAAATGCATACCATTTGGCAGCGGAAGCAGATTACGTCTGAAAAAAGAATTTTACGACTATATGCAAAAAAAGGAAATGAAGAGGAAGCTGACTGCGCACTACAATTTAGTAAAATATAGCATGGCTCAACGAAAGAACAGAATCCATGTGAAAACGGTACGGTGCCTGTTGCTAAAATCGGGATTGTCAGGAAAATTCCGAAAGAAAGCCGAAAATACAGAGAACTGGCCGCTATTTAGATGCCCAGCAAAAAGTTTGAAGGGATCAAACGTAGAAGGGAAAGAAAGCAATCATCAATCATCTAAGAAGTTTTAGTAAAAAAGTTTACTGTGTGGAAAGAACTTTAGGAACACGAGGGAAATTCAAACCTCGAAGCAAGAGAGAGTTTATCCCTACGTAAAGGTTGTAAAATATGGATTCCGTCCGTAAAAAGAACAAAAAACAGACTTGACATAAAGTTTTTGCGAAGAAACGAATATGAAGAATCATGGGGACAAACCACAAAAGTTGATCTAACCTGAAGTGTTCCATAAAACGATCACAAAAAGGGTAAATAGAAAAAACATAAAAAGGGAACAAAGCACAGAAAATCAAACGGAGAAAAGACCCGAGGGAAACCAAGTCATACCGATCCGAAAAATGCGGAAACCCACGCGTAATGCACAACGGACCGCAGCAAGATGCTTACGCTATGGAGCTACCCTTCTGAATAAAGTATGTGCAACAGGCTCGCTGCCGGAGGAAAAACTCTAGAAACCGCAGAAAGCAATGAAAAGTAGTTCATTTTCAATTAACGTGATGTGAAGTTACGTTGATGTTACATCGACGGGCGTTTAGGTTAGTGATGTGGAGCTAGATGCTATGTTTCAGTGCTAATGGAAGGAAAACGACCGGAGGCCGCGATGGCAAGACACACCGAAAGACAAATGTAATTTCAATGGTGGCTTTGACAAGAAAAAGACGAGATAAATAGAATTCAATCAAAGGACTCAGCCAAAAGCCACGGCACTCAATTTAATGAGAATTTTTTCGCTCCAGAGGCAAAACTTAGTACTAACTCAGAAAGTTAGTCACCCTGACGACGCATTATAAGGCGGATATGAAACGGAACAGCTAAATGTAGCACGTTGCAGACTAAGACTGAAAGAAGTTTATACAAAACCACTCGACAAATTAAAAAAAAATTTTTAAGAAATCACCGAAGATAGTGCGCCGCTAAATAGCGTAACAGATATAAAAAGACGAAAGAAAAGGTTAAAAGATTCGAAGGAAATAAGGTACATCTTTTAAAAAATGGCATTCTATATAATTAAAACATCCGAAAAACCTCGGTTGGGTCTTAATAATACTGAATACCATGTCAATGTCGATGGGTATTCCAAAACCACCAAAAGGAATCCGCGGCTTTGCCAAAGAGAAGATACTAGCCAATTTGAAAGCAACATAATCTATGTTGAAAACATTCCGATTAAGCTTCCAAAATTCTATCGTTATTCAACAGTAAAACAATCTGTTTGAAATAAAGGTTCTTGAGCCGATTAATGTCGCTAAGGAACCGGGTTTAACAAGAACGTGGCATCACCACGGCAGAAAATAATACAAAACCTTCTGAATCAGGTTTGGAATCGAAAATGCAAGCACGGGCTTAAAGAAAGATCAAATCTGCTGGGAACGAGATCAAAAATTTTCTATTTCTGACATCTATAAATCTCAGTATGAATTTTAACCTATCCCCGACAACAAGGAGACCGTGTGTTGTCTCACATGTTCCGGGTTAATTCAATCAACTGTTTATTACCTCACGCACTGGCCAACGACAGCGAAATGAGTCCCGATGAACGCTCACGAAGAATGAAATTTCGGAAACATAAACAGGGAGAGGCCGAGACAAAAATTCAGATGGTCTTCAAACGATCTGTCGACTTACCGCGATGAGTATTTCAACCCCAAGCGGAAAACCGTATCCGGTAGGATGTGCAGCGTTTGACCGGAGTCTTTCAGGATAAACGGATTCCTGCTGGAATTCTCCAAAACTAAGCAGCGAATCTCGCTCATCCGGTGTCCCATCAACCCCGTGACGGTGATATCTGATAAAAACCTGTCTTTTATGCCAGAAGGAAGTACGTCGACAAATCAAACGTCACTTTGCGAGAGATGCTTCACAAGAAGACGCAATCAATCTAAAGCATGGCCCCACGTGCGCTTGCAGACGTAAATGACACGAAGGAAATTGTCTAAGCACAAGCCGCAGGGATAGCTCAAAGGGAATCACAAATGAGGCTTTCCCCGACGCGAAGATATAGCCACGTTTATAAGATCAATGCTAACTTCCAAACAACCGAGCGACACTTTTAACCAGGTTCTTATTGTGGCGCGCACCTGATAACACGTATTGAATATTTCACAATTACCCTAGTAATATTCACATATTAAATGTAAACACATTTGCATTCTAAACCTACAGTGTTCACGTCAAATCGGCAAATCATGATCGCGGCTGATTTATTCAGGATAATAAGACATGACAGACGGATTAAACGTGGCTTCATCTCTACATGGCTTATTAATTCCTTTAATCCGATGCTATCTCAGTGTTCCCGCTGTTTCCGTTCTCTTATCCTTAAATGACTATCGCGATTATCATTAATTTACTTCTAAAAAACTCACATTCATCACGCGAAAATTTTCCAAAAACCAAATTTTCCAACTACGCCGAATCAGATACAGATTCACTTTCCCACTTCGCAATTAAAGTATTTCCTTATATTTTTTTCCAGCTTCCCGGACTTCCCGAATGGTTTACTCCGAAAACTTGCGAAATTTTTTGAAATTCCATCAAAAAGAAAAACTTTTTATTATTTTTTAAATATTTTTCCATCGCATCCGAAAGTCCAAGCCCCTTGATTTCCATCCTCAAATTGGAGAATTTAAATTTTAAATCAAAAAAAAATATTTCGCTTGTAAGTGAATACGAAACTGTGTATTTTTTTCCAAATGTGCCTTTCGCTTCGATCACGTCAAAATCTCGTTATAAACGGCAAGCAAAAAGATGGTTGTAGACAACCTTTTCGTTAGCCACCGATCTCGGGGTGGAAAAAAACCCAGAAACAAGGGTTTAAGGTAAATTGCGAAGGATAGTGCCCTTCCACGGCGGGAGCTACACAGTCCCTCAAAAAAGCATGCAACGAATTCCGTATGCAAATACATACGTCCAAAACTCGAAAGTATTCTGTCTTTTACTTCTGTTACATCACATGTAACATTTACGGTCTTTTTTACGTTATTAATTGAACTTTCATATCGCCGCCATCTAAGCGTAATAACTTTCAGATATCAATTATATAAGGATAATATTGCATATTTTTTACATAGCGTATGCGGAGCAGTGTCGCTCAAAACAACAGAAATGGAGCGGATTACAATCGGAAGGATTAGAGAGCGAAGATCGCCTGACGTACGGTTAACAAACGAACAAAAACAACGCGAATAACGTAAGCAAATAATGCATGCATATATTCATACTAACAATGACACACGCTGTATTTACTTCGCATTTACTTTCGACAGGAAAAAAAAAAACAAAGAATGAATTGTATTACATAAACGCCTGCCAAAAAATCGAACCTTTTCCGCGTTTGTACGCAGCCTTTCATCTCAGGTTAAAAATTACTTAATTTCATTAATTATTGTTATTACTTTAACCATTGTTATTTAATATTCTCGACGAAATTGTATGAATTGGATAATTTTTAGGGTTCGGAATTACGCATTAACATCAAAAACGAAAGCACTGTTTTTATCTTTCGGGAAAAATTAACAAATAATGGAGGATAAACACGTTTGTTAATTTCAGCTAATTTCCAGATATTTTTTTTTTCTTTCATGTCTCCTCATAATGTATGGAATTACACTGTTTGAATTCAAACGTTTTTTCCAACAGAATTCGAATTCGATAATTACACGGATTATTAGCTTAGATAAAAAGAACGGGCAAAAATGAATCGTTTTAATGTTTTTTTTCCTTTTCTGCGCTTGTATTACCTGAATGCGAAAGGAAAATTTTCTTTTTTTGTATTTTTTGCCATTGTCAAATTAACCTTCGATTCATATGGAATAAATGAAATCCGCCATTCAAAACTGTCAAAAGTATTAACCAAATTTAATTTTTCGACGCCTTATTAAAATTCGATTGAATTTTAATTAATTTCCCCTGAACCTGCACGAGATTTTTATTTATCAATTTCGAAGGAAAAAAAGTCGAAAAATCATCGGTCTACATGTTTTGGATGACGACCTAAACCTTTTTTGTTATATTTTTCAACGATATATGCACTTAAACCTTATACATTGTTTATTTAGTGTGAATGAATGATATTTAAAAAAAAAAAAAAAGACAGGACGAAAACTAGTTGTTTCGCTTATAACATTATTTTTTTGCGCATGTATAAGTGCGG
>JAOWBB010007261.1:0-10753 GCA_028565995.1 Ricinus marginatus
GTTCTGGCGCAACATGTGTCGATATTCCCGGGACTTTCGAACTTGTTAAAACTTCAATAAGGAATTACAAATTAGAATTGTTCGTCTTTCAAAATGGAAAATAAATTTTTTTGAAAGGTATTAATGAATTTGTCAATATGAATATTGTCGAATATACTAATGAAGTTACTTCTCATTTGAAATGAAGATCGTACTTATTATCTTAAAAATATTCTTTAACTTATGGTAAATGTTAGTTGTGAAACAATTTAATATCAATTATTCCTTTATGACCCTTGTTAAATTTTAATTCTTTTTGTAGTTTAATAATTTTTACAGTTTATTCTTGCATTATTAATCAAATAATTGGATGCCAGAATTGGTCCTTATGTTTGTTAGTATACATGTTTTCTTTCAATACAAACCCGTTGAAATATTTCATCAAATATCCTCATTCTTTAATGTTTCTGTAAAATTTTTTTATAAATTTAATTCTGCCGGATTTCTTTACAATTCTCTTAATATATAAATAATTAAATTTAATTTAATGAAGTAATCTGTTAAAAAAAAAACTTTTTATCGATTTACTTCTTAATGATTTCATTGTCGGGATTATTTGTGTAGAACTAATGATATATTGTGATGCTGCTCAACCTATACTGTTGATATACAATCTAATATTGAACATCATCGATACAGAATTATATTATATTATTTTTCTTTTATTAATAAAAAGGTTGATTCTTTTTTTAAATAGCATTTATCTTCCAAACATTTTTGAATTTTTAAGGGGTTCTTTCTTACATATTGTATATGCATTTAAAAATGAAATTTATATACATGCATGTTACTCTAGACATGAGGAACTCTTGAGGTTTTTAAATATCTTTGTTCATGTTTATCTGAAAGCTCAAAATTTATATGAAATCTTCGCACATAAAATTTTTAAAAAATAAATTAACTGGAATATTAATCATCAAATAAATTTTTCAATATTTTTTGAGCTGCTAAAAGACTTATGTAGAAAACTAATTTTTTGAATTGTGAAATCCTATAAATATTTTTTGCGAAGGGACGATCGCAATAAATCGTCTTCAGTTTCAAGAATAAATGAAATATTGAAAAATATTAATGAAATTATTCAAGTAGAATATCAGTTATATATTCAGTTACATGTATAGAGATGATTCATGTTAATAAAAACATGTTTGCAAGTTCCATATTATTATTTAAACGGAAAATGTCTGTGAGGAAATAGTTCCACTGTTAGTGAAGAATATTGAAAGATATTGGCTGAAAGCTGAAAACATTTAAAATTTTTCAATTTCGGAAATGTTATAAACACAAAAAAAATAAAACTTTTCAGTTTAATATTGAAACGGAAAAAAATCGATGGATCGTTTGGAATGAATGGGCTTCCTTAAAAATGAAAAAGAAAAAGCAAAACAATTCAAATTCAAGATCATATTGATTATTATTTTTACCATTGAATAATTGGGAATAAACAATGGAATTAAACAGAGATGCAAGAGACATTGTAAGTTTATTATGAAAACTTTTAAAGACAAAATTTATAAAGTTATTTCAAAGAAAATGCTTCCATCCTGTCACAGAATTGCACAGTACAATCGATATTATACTTTACGTTGAGGAACATGGAATTAAGAAATTTCTTACATTTATGATGGGAACGTTTCACATTTCTATAAATATTTTTATTGTTAATGTCTAATATAGAAAAGTAAATGACGTGCGATTGTCGGAATAAACTAATTTAAAGTTAATTTTTTCATGTAATTAAGGATAAAATTACTCCTGATGTCTTGACTAGTATGAGTAATAATTATAGTTTTGCATCATGTATAGCCGATCGTTGTTTTTGTTGATTGTTGGTTTTATTTCGATATAGTAATTTGGATATGACAGTGAAATTATATGAGTAATTCTGTTTCCTAAATAGAAAAGTTATTTTAAAATAAGGCTGAGAAAATGAAAATACTGCTCCGAGAGCTTTAATAAACTTTCCTCGTTCTGAACATCCTTTTGTATTCTCCTGAGTGAGCTCATGCTTATGAGTTGATTGCTAAGATTAATATAAAAATGGAGTCGTAAAACAGTGAAAAATATACATTATTAATTCCTTTAATCGTTAAGTTCGTAATTGGAATATACTGAAAGGATCACATATATAACTTGAGATATTCAAAGAATAAAAAGTATAGTTGTATGACAAAAAATTATAAATTTTCTTTTTGATTGTAAAAAGCAAAAGATTAAATTCTATTATTCATCATATAAATATGTATGATCTTAATTAAGAATCATATTCTAGTTTTATAGTACTCTCTGTTTTTCATACTTAAGCAGTTTTGCTGTTCCGTTCAGGTTCAGGCAATTTGATTCCTCAGAGACCGATCGTCGTCCATGAAGGAGAAAATGTTCGGATGCGTTGTGCCGCTGAAGGAAAACCAAAGCCGAGTGTAGAATGGAGAAAATACGATGGGTCTCCCATTCCAGTGGGATCTTGGCAAGGTGAAACTCTTAGACGTGCCAGTAACAAAATTTTAACACCAATGTACTTCCATATTAATTTTCAAAGTTTTCCAGCCATTTCGGTGCCTGGTCACATGCTGAACATTACGAGAATTAACAGACAGCATATGGGGACATACATGTGTATCGCAGATAATGGGATACCACCACCAGCAAATCAAACGTTCATACTCGAGGTTCACTGTAAGTTATGTGGAAGGTTAACACTTTTACGGACTATTATTATTTTTATCACTATTACTATTATTAAATGAACTTAATACACATTAATTGAGATAACTGCTCCGCGTTTAGTTCCACCGCTTATCCGGATACAAAATCAATTGGTTGGTGTTGCCAATGGATCAACGGCTATTTTGGAATGCGAGGTAGAGGCGTTTCCAGAATCCGTGAGATATTGGGAAAGAGCAGATGGCAGGATAATCGAGCAGGGGTTCAAATATAGAATGAACGACACAGAAAGAGGCAAATACAAAGTTCGTATGCAGCTGAACATAACAAACATCGGAATCAATGATTTCGGACTCTATCACTGTATCAGCAAGAATGAAGTTGGAATGACGAAGGGAATTTTCACCGTCTTTGGTATGTTTTGTTTGAAAGTTGTTTTTGTTGTATTATTATTTATTTACAACACGAATCTGTTTGTTAACAAATATATTTCCATTTTTAAGCATTATTCAAAGAACTTTTTAACAATGATAGACTTACTTTCCTACTAACAATCAAGGTCCAATAGTGGGCTAAACTGTTTTATATATATATGTATATATAAATTTAACCAATTGCGTTTGTTACTTTTAAATAGATTTTCATAGTGTTAATATTTTTGTTGTGTTTCATTGCAGAGGTTGATCCCCGTTTGGCTACACCACCACCGGTACACAAGTCTGGTCAAGGAATTGCCATTTATGGGGAGCAACCACCAGCACCGGTCGATTTCGACGACATTTGCCCCCCTCAAGAATGTCAGTGCCCGGATCCCAAAGATTTTAAATGCCGCGAAGGGACCATTTCCCTCTTTGATCTAGTTGGCAAGTTGGAAATCAAGCCTTTCGGCAACGATACGTATCCGGGACTGCCCAACAGAACTCTAGGTCCGTACGTATAATTCATTGTCCATTCCCCGTTAATTTTGCTGCAACATTTCCTGTCGTCCGAGATTACGCTGACCAGTTACAACCTAAAATGCAATCCGAATGTTTCGATCGATTGTTCAATGTCCTGGGAGGAATCATTAATGTAAATTGTCCTTTACATCGTTTTCTCATTCAATTAGTGCCTTTCGGTGGATTTGCGTTTCAGGTTTAAATTTGCTCAAACCTTCAAGTTCCTTGTGAACAGCATTAGTCATGACATTTAAAACATCCAGTTATTTTGAAGGTTCACATTAAATCACTACTTGAGGTTAATCTTCAGATTGAATGACTAGCTTTGAAAATATTTAATTTAAATTCAAATTATTTCCCACGTTATAGGAAATGATTTTGCTGATATAAAAAAATATTTGGCATATATGCGATTTTTATTTTGTAAGTCCAACATGAGGAAACGGAATTAAATGTAAAATAATAAGTAATCATTCATCGGCAAAGGGTGTTAGATTTGTAGTATAAAATTTTTAATTAATTTTAATTTTAAAACTTATAAACTCGATCATTTGTCCAGTATGTTTTATTGCAGATTGTGTGTTGTACGCCATTGGCAAACCCGTATATCATAGGTATACGGAAGAGACCTACGGTTGCTGGATGCGGGATGCTGCTCCTCGCAACGATGCAATTGGAGATATGTTTTGGGTTACAAAAGAAGCTGACGCAACACACTTGTTCGAATATGCGAATAAAAGCGTCTACAGGAAAGATACTCCGACGAGAATTTATGAATTAGAACACCCCATGAAGGTTTGTTTTCTGTCGGTGAAAACGATCAATTTCAAGATAGAACTGGTTTTCCAAAGCTACGTGTATTTTTCTAGGGTAATGCTCATGTAATATTCAATGGTTCCTTTTATTATAATGAACGGGACAAACCGAGAGTTTTAAAATTTGATTTAACCACAAAAACCTATGTTTCATTGGAAGTATCAATGGTCGCGACTAGCGGTGAAAATTATCTATATACGACTGAATATAACTATATGGATTTTTCCGTTGACGATAATGGCCTTTGGATAATTTACGGACTGCCTTCCAATAATAATACAATAGTGATGAAAGTAGACACTTACACCATGAAAAAGCAGTATATGTGGGACATAAGCATTAATCATCATAAAGTGGGAGAAATGTTTGTGACTTGCGGAGTTCTTTATGCCGTCGACAGCGTTACGGAAAGAAATACAAAAATCAGGTAACATCAAAAGGTTTCAATGTGTTTTCCCTACACACATGAACTGTTTGCACAGAATATACCAAAATAATGCTGGATAAGGAAATTATATAACCTTGTCAAGTTTTCTTAACAGTACTACAAGTTTAACAGATTATTTGTTTTTAAGGTTCGCCTTGGATTTATATAAAAACATTTTACTGGATGTTAGCCTTGTGTTCACAAATCCATTTAGAAAAACGACTATGATTGGTTACAATCACAGAACTAAGGTAATTTGAAATAAATCTTATATGAATCTAATATTAAAAATTTTTATTTTTATTTTCTATGTATTTGATAGCAAGAGTTAATCAGATACAAATTTATAACGTTTTAAAAGTTTGATATAAAATTTGTAGATATGTGATATAAAAATTTTCTATATCTATACATATTTTATATCTTTAAATTATTATTATTATAATGATGTCACAATATAATATATAAAATTCCCCATTTTATTAGTTTGACTATTTATAAATCTTTATATAAATATTGAAAAATGGAAAATAGTCGAATGTTTTGTATTAATAGTTTTCTGTCGTGTTGTCTAAATAAGTTATTTCGATTTTCAGGAATTATATACATGGGATAAGGGCAATCAATTAACATATCCTGTCAGATACCATGAAATAGGATATAACATCACTAAGGAGGACAAGGGAGAGCCGGAAGCGATCCCCCAGACAGGTTACGACATCTACACATGAGTTAAGCTTTACTCCAATTGGATCAAAGTTCCATTGGACAAATTTAAACGAAAATTATAAAATAAAAATAAATTATTGTTTTCAAAGAAAAATTGAAAACTAAGTGAATGTGAGATATATTGAACGAAGATATAATAAAAGTAGGCTTTCATACAATACTTTACCAAAACTATTTCTCAAACAATTTTGATGTCTTTTAAAATTTAATTTTTCTCATTGTTATATTATAATTTTTCTTTCAATTTATAAAATACAGTCATATAATAATAATTTAAATAACATATAATTATAATTTGATATCGTATAAAGTTTTACTGTACCTCTGAATTTTCAAAGTACCATAATCTTTGTATTTAAAAAATTAATATAAATTAAACTGATGTAGTTAAGATTTTCTTCGTTTTGTTTATTTACTACTTAAATATACAGTAAGATAATATAGTTGAAAATTTTCAAAATTTTTTATTAGTAGGGTAGTATCTAGTTAAAATAAATTTTCTACAATTAATTTCAGATTTTTTTTTACATTTTAAAAAGCAAAAAAAACTAAAATTTTTATGAAAAAATTAAATTATTCTATTTTTATAACTAAAAAGTGTGAAAAATTCTAGAATACGAAACAGGGGAGGAAACTAAAGCGAGAAAGAAATTAAAACCTTTTTTTCATTATTGCACATTCATTTAAGATAATTATATTTAAATTTTAAAAATATCAGGTTTGAAACTGCAGCAGGACGAATAAGGATTGAAATCTAGAAGAGTGATGAAAAATCACTTGAAACTGCTCTTGGCAGTCTCGCACTGTGCACACAAAATTAGTTTTACGCATGCACTGTAAAATCAGATGAATACAGGATTAACGTCAAATTTATGCCACGATCCCTCAAGAATTGTCGATTTTATTGTCGAAAAGTGACTTTAAACAATCGCAGTAGAGACCTGCACTTTCGATTCCTTTTTGATGGTTCATCATTGCTAGGCAACTAATATGTTTTGTGCATTAGAAATTCATATCTTACGAACAGGCTCAGGAAAAAATTAAATGATTTTCTTTCTCCACTTTAAGCCTTTTATACACTTACACATATATGCGGGTATATCACATTTCTACATTTTTTAATTACAACTGTCTGCTTCAAAAATCCTATTGAAATGTTGGATTGAGTAAAATAATTATTCACGATCTTAATAATCAAGGGTTAGTTTTACACATAAATGTACTAAATTTTTATATAGGACTGTGAAAATAGAGTAAAATCGAATTAGATCTACTGGTTTCAGATGAAATATTTTATAGATTGGTGAGAAATGCCTGTATTGACAAGGATAAAAAAATGCAACAATGTCTATCAAAGGAATGCCGCATAAATTATCCCTGTACCGAAAAGGGATTGCAGAAAAATCTTAAATAGATTCTCTGTACAATTACGCGGCTAAGAATAACAAGCATTTGATTAGTTTTCATATTGTCCTCTTTTCTGAATATATCCTTTTATGAAATAAACTAAATAATGAAATGCAACTTATTATATGATTAATTACAGCAATTGAAAAATAACTTATTCTCACTGATAAATAAGAGTGAGAAGATAGCAATTATTATCCAAAACACCAAAATTATAATTTCACTGAAAAAAGCGCGATACGATGTATCGGAGGCAACAATTATAAAATAGGTACATGAATAAAATCAAAAAAAATTCTAACTCTGGACAACATAAGGATGAATATTTAAAAAACGACGAAAGACAACTTTTCAGAATGTTGAATTTTAAAGATAATGCAACAAAAGAATACCCATCGATATGCGCTTCTATTCTTCCACTGCATTCTATGCAGAAAAACCTGATTTAGCAACATTTTTGAATTTTAAAAAAATATCATGTTAAACTCTTTAAAAGACTTTTAATTATGGAATAAAAATTTTCTTTCATAGAATTATTAAATGATTCTTTCGATTCCATTTAGGTCACTAAAGACAAATTACTCCTCATACAATTTTCCTTTTGAAAAATAAAACACAACTATTAGAGACACAGATAAATAACGGATAAATAACTTATGATTCACAATTATTAATTTGAAAATCAATTTTGGAAACTAAGCCGTCAATTTAGAGTTCTGAAGGAAAGTTTGCTATAAACTGCTGAATCAGTTTGTGAAATGTAGTTCCTAACTTGAATTTGTTAATGCATTTTAATATGAAACTAAATAGTTATCAAAGGTGAAGAATTATATTTTATAAGTGAAAAAATATTTTTCTATTATCTGGAAAATAATAGCGTGAAATAGCATGAGGGACACATTAAATTTTAGTTTATTGCCTCGAGTTTGTCTGATATTAGGAATAAAATATTTCAGGAAAGAAAATTACCACAACTGGCATGTATTTAGGCGCGTTATGTGGTTTTTATACTCTGATGCCATAAATATTATCGTTATACTTCAAACGCTTTCATTGACTATCCGCGCAATAAAAGATTATGATGATGTCGGAAGTTTCTGCACATCTATAGTAGGCATCGGTTACACAATTAATTTTATTACAAAACTAATAATATTCCAGAAATATCAGAAACTTTTGATTCATATTATGGATGAAATTCGGAATGTTTCTCGTAAATTACATGAAAATAACTTTGACAAGGGTTACGAACGATTTCATAATAAATATTACAATAAAATATTTAAATCTGCAATCTACAAATGCTGCATTGAATATTTTGGAGGAATGGCGCTCGTCACAGTTTTTATAACAAGTAGTTACGTATTTGGGATCCCAGAAAATTTTCAAACTCCCGGTTTTAGTTGGACACCCTACGACAATTCCCACAATCCCGCCTATTCTTTGACATGCATATTTGAACTAACTGCTTTCAGTATAATAACAGTGAGAACCACCATTCTGGACATGATGATAACTCTCATGTTCGTTATTCCGACCGTACAGTTACGATATATGGGCCAAATATTAAAGATCATAATAAACAACAAGAACCGGGAAAATCCAAAACTGAAGCACAAAGGCAAAAAAGTCATAAATTCAGGCTTACAAACAGTTACGTCTGAATTTAGATGGTGGATAAAGTGTCATCAGACAATTCTCAAGTGAGAAATAACTTCATTAATATATTTGACTATATTCATATCGATAAAATTAATTAATACCTTTAAATAAAATTTCCAACAGATCTATACAGATATTCAAAACCGTAACTTCTCCGTATTTAGGAGTTAATTATTTAACAACATTACTAATATTAATGTTGGGAGGCATCGTTTCATTATCTGTAAGTTCTCGCATTAAACATAAAAAAATTTAATAAAGTTGTGCACATTTCAAATACCCAATGAAAACTATACTAAAATGTGCCATTTTTAAAAATTTCAGACAAATTCCTGGACTATTCTGCAAATAATTTTAATCAATGCTATCCTTATGTCAAATACTTTTCAATTATATATATTTTCGTTGTGCGGAGACTGGATAAACGAAGGCGTAAGACTTAAATTATAAAATCCATATTTAGATACATAAATTAATCCACTAATTTTAAAAAAAATTGTCTGCGATATGCCAATTGACTTTGGAATTCAGGCAGTGAAAGACTTGATTTTTTTCGTCTACAAGGCACCTGTTGACACAATTTTTTAGGTTATATTAAAAAGTCGTCTCATTGATTTTATGTTTACAGAGCGAAAACGCGGCTCAAGAAGGTTTTTCACATCGTTTGTTTTGCGGCGACAAAACATTGAGGAAAAACTATCTTTTCGTCTGCGCCCGGACAAAGCATCCGTTAAAAATACAATTTGGAGGAATCAATCCGCTTTGCAGTGCCACCTTCGGACAGGTATGCCAACCCTTCACACATACATACCGAAATCAAGTTCCCTGCGAGTGACAGGAATCGTTTCATTTCAGCTGATCCGTCTCACTGTCACATACTTCATAACAATAGTGCAACTGCGGAATGAAACCAGATAATTCTGCTAAGTTCGAAATAGTGTCGTCAAAAATTAACCACCACATTAATTGGCCTGCATATGAATAATTATAACCGGTGGCATACAGAAGAGAAATCACCCAGTAAATTCATTCTTGGTCCTAATTGCAACCTCATTCGATAGGCCTGTCATCGCTTCTTATTTCGGTTCCTATTCTAAATTTTTGTAAAAATCATTGTTAATTCCCGTAGTCAAACCTATAATTTCAAAAATTTTTACTACATAAATATTTTGGGATTATATCACTGAATTTTAGAAAAAAATCTCAAATACTTTTCGCATTCAAACAAATTATTTCTTCGGATGAATTGTAATTCATTTATTTTATTCTGCATTTTTGTAAAAACTAATGTTAAATTTCGTCAACGTATAAGCATCGTAGACATATTTAAGAATTAATGAAAGTTTCTGCTTCTGCTCTTGGGGGTTTTAATTCCAGGTTGCTAGTTTCGTGAGCTTCTTCTTTCATCATACTAAAAACTGCATTGCATACTGGACACCGAGAAGGAAATAAGACTTCTCGTCAAACAGAAAAAGCAAAAGATTTTCCCATGTATTTGCAAACACACTTTGTGCAATTATAACTCACGGACACATAGAAGAAGAATTTTGTTTGTCGAATGTTGGGCTAATGAAGCGATTGATGTTTCGCATGTGATTTATAATATCAGTCGAATAAACTTAGTTTGTTTTAACGAAATTGGCGAACAAAATATCCGTTCAGGAAGAGAAACATATCTCGGCAATCTTTGGATTTTTAATATGGAAATAGTAACGATATTTAACGACGATGAACATGCGATAGACTTAAAAGTAGCCGAAAGCAACTCAGACATTGGCCACTGTCTAAGAGACGAAACAACTTCTGAAAAAGCAAGGAATGCATTTTACTCTTTACTGACATACGGCTGGAGATGGATTAATTCTAAATTTCGCATCCAGTTTCTAAATATAAATATTGCTTGACAAACTTTTTATTTTTCATGTTCGGTCTCTGGGTCGACGAAATGTCCGATTTTACGATATTTTTCAAGTTTGAAAAGAACTTGGAAACACTTCTAATTTGTAATTCCTTATTGAAGTTTTAACAAGTTCGAAAGTCCCGGGAATATCGACACATGTTGCGCCAGAAC
>JAOWBB010007262.1:0-10717 GCA_028565995.1 Ricinus marginatus
TCAAATTTTCGAATGCGAACACGGAAGTTCGGTTTCCGTTTTTTTTTTCTCCTTTGGAGCGCATCAGAAAGACTGAGGGGGGCGGTGGGTGGGGAAGTGGGAGGGGAGGGGCGCCTTTGAAAGTGAGATACCCCCCCCCTGAATGAAGTTTCGAAACTTGCGGCCAACGGCGGAAAGTTTCGAAACTTTCGCCGAAAGGCGAGTAAAAAAGGAAAGTGACGCATCGACCGATCGGAATCGTTCTCGTCGCGAACTCGCGTCCTGTAGAACGGGCGACCATCGCACGCCTTCTTGAGAACTTTTTGATCATCCTTCAAAGGTTTGTAACATTCCCCTCGGGTTTCTTCAATTTAACACCACTTTGCTATCACCTGCTTAATTAGAGAGAGAGAGAGAGAGAGAGAAAAAAAATGGTGTCGCCATTGCTCAGACTGTTTCCGAATAGGTTTTCTTCATTCCACAACGAAAAATGCCGTTTCCAGGTCTTCCATGCTGGCATTATCTACCAGAGGAAATTTTTATTTAACATTTCAATTAATATACATTTATTTTTTTTCCTTCCTCATCTACTTAATTAACGTTGCTGCCTTCCTTCCAATTTTACTTCCTTCAAAAGGATTCACAACAGAATACAAATGATTTTTTTGATTCTTTCACAACACACTTTCCACCAATTGCTTTTGACGAGTAAACGATCTCGATATCCGCGAAAATAAAGCCAAACAATTAAATATCACGATAACGGATCATGTTAGGATCGAGACTTACATAAAACGCCTTATAACATGAAAAAAGTAAACAATTGGAACGCGAGAGATGTGTTTAAATTTAAACGAAACGCTTATATATGTATTGCATATTTGATTAAACTTTATAGAGATAAACTTTGGAGATTTACCTTTATAATTAGATATATATATATCTATTCAAACAAAAAACTGACAATGCTTAAACAGCAAAACTGATGAATCCATGGGTCAGTTTATTCCTTCGGATTGAGGAAAAATCAATTTTTCTTTTCTCATGCAACGAACCTGATTAATTTCATAACCGAAAAGGCAAAAAGGCTGGATCGGACCTTCAGGAAAAACTTTGCCGATTGCCTTTCGGTCGGGGAATCGCTGAAACTTTTACGTTCCAGCAAAGTCGAATGAGCCCGAGATTGACATCGATCTTTTGGGGGGCATTTGTCACGTAGCCTGGAAAGCAACTGAGGTTCTTTCTGCAGCATCGTACTCCCGCGTTCAGCGGAATATTTCGTCTCGCTGTGCAATTACGAAATTTATAAGGTCGCACACGACTTCCGCCAGCAAAAAAAAAAAAAATCTGCAGTTTTTCCTTTTCCTTCTTCACGTACCTTTCGCACGGTTCGACTCCATTTCTACGGGGGGGGACGCAAAATAATAAAGTCAACACTTAAAATCGGAATCGCTGCCGATGTTCGCCAGCACCGAATTCCCGTGCCGCGACGCGAGAGGCCGCTCATCTCCGTTCCCAGTTCGCGCCGGCAATCGGATCCCGCGGAAAAATTTAAATTTTTCAAGTGCAAATCCAAACGTCTTGCACGATTCATGGATTTTTCCGCCTCAGATTCGCGGGCGGAACTGCTTCGCTGCGGCCCTGACCGGTCACCTCGCAGGCGGGGGGGATCCTGCGAGGATTTGCTGCCCCGTCCAGGTGATGCGAATCCTTCGGAAAAAAAAAATGTGCAAAAGTTGTAAACAAGCGACAGATGGACGCACCCAGAGGACACCCGCTCGTGGCGACTCCGCCATTGTGATCCCGTGGACGTACCCACCGCCGCCCAAGCTGCTTCTCCTTTTCTTTGTTAAAACGGAAATTAAACTTAGGGTCCTTGTTTTGGGGTTCCTAATCTCGGATTACTTTCTCCTGTCGGTTCGTTATAGAAATTGAATGGCAGGCGATGGATGGATCGCAGATAACGCCTTGCTCCTCGCTGCGACCGCTTCGCTGACATTTTCCTCAAGTTTTCGGATTAACATCGTCATCCGAAGGAAGTCATTTCAGGACGCGGAAGTTTGGGATTCATTCGAAGGAAAATGAAAAAAGAAAAAAAGAAAGAAATCGCCCGTTCGTCGTTGTAAGGACCGCGCTTTCCATCAATGGTGTAAATTACGATTTTAAGGTTCGCATCCGTGATTTTTTTTTAATCCATGAAACCACGCAATTTTCAAAGACGAAGCTTTCGGAACTGGTTGTCCTAATGAAAAGAAATATGTTTGGCATTTTTAAAAGACATTTATTGGTAAAATTGACTTCAAACACCATTGAAAGTTGAAATACTTAAAATGTACAGTATCTTTAAGTTGTAAGTTTCAAATTAAATTCATACCAGAAAATCAACTTATCAAATTTTCATTTCAATAAAAAAAAAAAAAGTAAAACCCATAATAATTACTTTAAAATATTTACGATATATAGTAATGTATCCAATAGAATTAAACAATTTATGAATTTTGGCACGCAGTTGACATTCCCTGGTATATCTTCTGTTTTCAGAGCACTTATCATACATCGCTTACGGTCTTAGTGCATTTCGAGAGGAGCTTGCATAAAGCGATATCGTAAAATTTGAATCTGCCTTTTTGTAAGTGCGAGTAATATGGATCGATTTCTCACATCACCAGAACTTGTGCGGTGCAAATGTAAATTCGAAAATGAAAATTCAGACATAATTTTTTTTTGTTTCTCGTTGCTTAACATTTCACGTGAATTAATTTGGATGGGTTGAAACGAAAATAAAGCATTTATATAGATATATATTTCGCTTTCAAAATGTATGTGCTTTTATTTAAGATAAAGATCATTTGTTCCATACGTTGTACATTTCAGTGCATGATCACGAAGCCACAGTTATCGTTCTTTATTTATTAACATTGGTTCGCTTATAATTGGGCCTTACCTGGAAGATAAAACCGGGAATGCAACTGATGTCGTTTTCGATTTCATAATGAACAAAATAAAGTTCCAACTGGATGATCGTCCATATTTTCCCTCCTCCTAACGAGAGCAGAACCCACCTCTCATTAATAATGAAGATTTGAACACAGGGGTAGAATCAATGTCCGAGGGTGAAACCATCCCTTAATCTCTACTTTTTGACTGACAGCAGTCAGACATCAAACAACGCGACAAAATGGAGTCATTCACATCATTTTTCTTTTTTTTTTTTCATTGTCTAATTCGAATAATGCCAACTAAACGTACTTACATATTTTTATATATTAATTTTAACTGAGACAATTACAAAAAGAAAATGTAATTTAAAAATAAAAATAGTAAGCTTACTAAAAATCTTTCTGTACTGGAATGAAAAAGCTTTTATATATTTTACTTGTAGGAACAGGTTTAAGTTCTGAAAAATACCGTAAAGTAAGAAAAAAAAAATTAAAAATTAATTTGTACATTGTACATACATTATGCTACATATTCCTACTTTTATTTTTTGTATGAAGCCAAATATTTTTTTTTTGTACACAAATAAATACCAACTAAACATAAAAAGTTATATACTTGAGAGTATTGCTCTTGTATGATTTTAATAAATTTTCACTTTTTCGAGTGTAAAAAAAGAAAGAAGCCGGTACTTTTCGAAAGTCGGTGAATGCGCTGTTAGTTTTCGATCAAGAAATCCAAAAATTTTTTCAGTCAAGTCAACGTTCTTTACGTTTATTGAATCCCCCACGTTTTTAATTGAAAACAGGAATCATGCAATGAGAAATCAATGCAATTATATATGAAGGGAGATCTCTTACTTGAGACTTCTCTCGGTAGATTTGAAATTAATGGCGGCGATTGCTCCGCATTCGGAAGACGTTGCTAACCGGAAAAGGTTTTTTTTTTTTCTTTTTTTGGTTTTGGAAACCCCCAAGCAAAGCAATCGTAAGGCGTGTGTGAGCTTCCACGCTTGCATGTTTCTTTGCATGAAAACTTATTCGAAAGCCGCGCTTGAGGACCAGTCTGGAGCGCACCGGTGGAACGACCCTCAATGCCGGGAATCTCTTTCGGCTTCTCGTTTTGACTGGAAATCTATTTCCCAGCGACGAAAGAGAGGAATGCTGCGAAATTCCAGGAACGATTTAGCAAAATTAGCATGAAAAACTAATCGAATTCCGGGAATTGTTAATATGAAAATTTTCCCAACAGGGATGATTCGTACTTATCCCGGGAATTTTCATCATCCTTTTACGTTTTGGGAAAATGTCATTTCGAACTCGTCAAAACCTCCACTGATTTTCCTAGAAATTTAATCAAAATATTTACAAATTTAATTTTTGTTTACATTAATTTTTTATTTAATTTTGATTTGGTATTAAAATTTACCTTATTCAGTTTGACATCCCAAACGTTATCGTTCATTAATATTTGAGGTATTAATTTCATTAAAGTTATCATGGATACAAATATGTTGAATTTCAATATGCGGCAAAAACTAATGTGAAATGAATTGTTGAAAGCTCGCGAGATTCGGACTTCATGCACAAAAGACGGTGTGAAATTAATCATCTAATAATAGATGCGTGTTTTACGTTTCAGTCGCCGTTCGCTCCGCGTATCCAAAATTTAGTCATTCATAAATGTACGCGGTTTGATTTGCCGTCTGTCAGCGTTATAAAATTACTCTAAAATAACCGAATAAATCCGTCAAAACAAATGAGACGAAATCTGATATGATGAATGATTTTCACTTAAGAGATCCTTTTGTTTTAAATTTCCAATTGACGGTGCAAAAATGTGGGAATTTGATGGTATCTGTCATTGCAGTACAGCTATATTTCATAAAATACACTGTTAGTTACGGACATAAACTTAGATCTTAAGATTTATATTGAAAGTTAAGAATTTGTGCTACATAATCAGTGTAAAAAAGGAAATTGGTTTAATATGAAAAAAAAAATAATAATAATTATTCAAAAAATTTATACCATTAGTTCAACCTTTCGATAATGAGAAATAAAAAATCCTACATTGAATCTTGGGCACTAAGTATACATTAAGCAATTATTTTCTTATAAATTAATCGCTATATTTTAAAAGTTTGATTTTAGTTAATTATAAAAAATTCAAAGGGTGGCTAGCAAAAATTTTCACTTTAAGTTTCACCCTGTATAAATATTGTTTAAAAATTTCAAAACAAGTTATTATAGTCATTCATACAAATACCTTTTTTTAAATAAATAAAAAAAATTGAAAAATTTAAGATTAAATCAGTCATAAAAATTTATTACGCTAATTGAATTTTTTTTTTTTTTTAATTTTATATTGTAATTGAAACTTGCAATTATATTTTCCGCCGGACGGTGGGTTTTACTTTTTCTCTTTTCTATATTAATTTTACAGGTATTATGTGAACGAAAATGATATTGGAATCGCTGAGTCAGTTCTCTCAAACATTTTTTAGGATTAATTTCTGGCGCTCCGATTCAGTGTAAAAATAAGAAACATGAATGGGCTCTCCATAAATGTGATCTCAACCTTTAATTACCAGAGAGACATCGAATGTACTTGGTAGTGTGTCTTTCTTAGTATTGTCTCGTCGCTAAAAAGCTTGCAATGTAAGCTTTAGTAATGTTCATCAGTTAGTTGTAGCAATGGAGTTGGTCGCAAATCTTGACCGCGCTTACTGAAAGCTTTATTATCGGGACGAGAGCGCGAGTTAGACTGTCACCAATTTTCCTCCGATGCATTCAGGTAACCCTTTATTTGATTCTCATTCTAAGTCAAATTAATATCGAAATTAATTCTCCCGGGATTCTCACTGATTCCATTTCATTTTCAGTTTCGTTCAATTCACTGGGAAAGATGCTTCCCTTCTTTATTTTTTCACGCATTCTATTTACAAGTTTTTTAAAATGTTCCTTTTTCGGAAACCCAAGAGCTTGAGCGTTTAAGAGATCTGAAGGGAAAAAGGAAAAATCTGGACCTCAGGGAGCCTTCATCAAATGAAGGTTCCGACTCTGAGATTTCCATATTGCAGTTTTTTTTTTCTCTTTTTTCTTATAAAATAAACTAAATCTACAGGAATTGCCGCCCTACCGCTCGAAGTGATCTACCAACTTGCAGCTTTAGGTGCATTCAATGACGTGTCCCTGTGAAGTTTCAATCACCGAAGGACGCGTTTCCTGCGTACCATTTGTGTGCATGTGAAGAGGGTGTTGTACATTAATATCGAATGAGTCTCTTGAGTCATTGTCTTGGGTTTCTTTTTCCGCGCTTCCTGTTGAACCACAAAAAAGGTTTTCAAAATGAAAGAAAATGACCGCGACTGTAAAGATTTTGAATCTGAACGTATTTGTGAGAGTCGCCACCCCTTAAAACGCGATTAAGCAATTTTCACTGCTTTTTTTCTGAAATGCTCCTGTGAAAAATACTCGGCCAGTAAATGTTCATACTAACCCATACTAACATCGGATCCTACATATTCATAATACCCGCCCGTCGGAGATCCAGCCATTTGTGCTATCGCCAATTCCTCTTCAATAGTATTTGGCCTACAGCTTGTAGTTTTCCAATGAGTCCTAAAAGTGTAAAAAGCTCGTTGTGACATTACCGAATTTCAAGCAGATATATTTCCCCCGCAGTCACTCTTATCAAATGATTCTTACCTCAAACCACTTGCGCTGATGTACTTTTTAGAACAACCCTGACAAGTATATGGTCTCTCATTGGTGTGCAGTCTTTTGTGTAATTTGAGGTGGACAAACTGTGTAAACTTAGCCGGACATAAATCGCAGGCGTATGGCTTTTGCCCACTGTGAAGCCTCAAATGCGTCTTCAGATTGGACGTGGAGCTAAACCTTTTCTTGCATATGTCGCATTGGTGAGGTTTTTCTCCTGGAGGAAAAAATTTAATATACGTAATGGGAAATTCACAACATTATTTCACCGAAAAGAGAGATCATTTAAATTTCACTTTGTGGCAGGAAAGTAATGAAATAAATTATAATTATCATTTTAATCAGGGACGTACCCGTATGTACTAAATGGTGCTTTTGCAAATGAGCCAGTTGCGTAAAACTTTTGGTGCAAACGTTACATCGGAAAGGACGTTCTCCAGAATGAGTTCTTAGATGCACTTTGAGATTGCTAAGTTGGCCGAATGTCTTGAAGCATACATTACATTCGTAGTGCATTTTTCCATCCTTTTTTTTCAGCGGATATGGGAGAGATCGAAATCCTCGTGAAGGAGATGAGGAATTGGGACTTGGAGGAGATCCCGGTCGGCAAATTCCATTATCCGGCGATGGTGGCATTGTCTGAAGTCCTGTGTAGCTTCTGTACTCCGTCGGATTCGGTACCGATAACATTTGGTAAGTTGGGGACACCGTCTTCTCATACGGTTGGTATTGATTTTGGAAGGTGTAATAATTGTTTTGATACTGATAGTCCATGGGGTAATTCGTCGGCGACGGTGTTCTGCTCGTTTTTGTGTTTGAACTGCTGTCGGGACTGCACTGATACCTTTGCGATTTTTTGTAGGAATAAGCCATTTCTGTCGGTGATGTGGGCGGTGGAGTAACTTCTTTTGTATCTAGTTTCTCGTAAGATGGTGGTCCGCAGGAATTATTGAATTTTTTGAACTTCTGCATGTTATCTTTCGCCTCTTCAATTTTCATTTTTTTATCCGAATTTGGCTTATTACCATCTTTTCGATTTCTCAGGAGAATGTTTTCCAAGATGCTTCCCGTGGGAGGCGTCGCCTGAATTCTAGGAGTCGAGGTGCTGTTCACCACGTTTTCCTCTTCGTAATATGATGGATTTGTGGAACTTGGTGCTATTTGAATCTGAGGTAATAAAGATAAAGATTTTTCGCGTTGCTACAATTGAGGTTTTAAAAATTTTTGTAATTGAAAAGATTCGAGGCAACTCACCCTTGGCTCTTGAAGGGCAGGGGATGCCACATTCATCTTACATAAAGGTGTTTCCACACTATTCTGTTGTTGTGGCTGCTGCGTTAAAGGCGTCAGCTGCGCCTGCTGATGATCTGCATGCACTTCTGTAACTTCCATTTTCTCTTGCTGCTTTTCCTCATAGCTTTGATATGTTTTATTTATCTTTATTTTAACCTTCCTAAATTCGTTCTTGTTGCTTTCCAAATTCTGGGCTGACATGTGCATCGTCGGTAGTGGAGGGTCTAAGTTTTCTTTCTTATTTTCGTCAGTCCTCGTCTCCTTTTTACTGCTGAGAAATTTAAGAGAAATGTATTTTTTTCTAATCATTGGCAATTCACTTTTTTTCATAAACAAGACTTTAATGACAAACCTGTAATCTAATACGTAGTTGTCAGAATCATCGTCACTTGAATCTTCAGGTGGAGTAAGTTCATGATATTCGGTGCTGTGGTAGCCTTCATCGGAACGTACGCTCCCATTACATCCACCGGGCGAGTTCCTTTGGGGTGCCTCGTACGAGCAAGAAATGCTCTCGTAGGATCCAGGAGAGCTCCTTTGCGGCGATGTTCGCATGCTCACCGTTGCATTTCCAGATGAACATCTTTGCGGAACTTCATATTCTCCCGGAGAATTCCTGGACATGCCTTCGTACGGACCCGGTGGACTTCTTTGAGGTGAGCTTCTAGGTGGAACTTCATATTCAGTCTGTGATAATCTATAGCTAGAATTTCTTCTGCTTGGAGTTTCTTTGCTAGGCTTTTCATATAGTTCTGTAAGAGAAGAGTATGGGTATAAATAAATGTTTTGGGCAGAATAAATACTTTAATAGAGTTTTGAATGTAAATTAAATTTTTCAATTACTCTTAATTATGCGATACTTACCCATCACTCTTTCAACAGTATGAACTTTGGGATAAATATCCGGCGAATGAGATATATCAGTTTCTTTGGTTTTTTTTTCGTTTGAGAGTTTAGACGGATTTGCAATTGATTGTTGCTGTACCTGTTGCCCTACAATGATAAATCAAGTTTTCTAAACCCCGTCCTGTTAATGCAGACCAATAAATATCATATAGTGCTCTTCACTTACGGATTCTTAATAACATGAGCTCTCCAGTTAATGGATAATTTAACCTTTCGGCGAATTCCTTGCAATACCACACAAGGAGCTCCTGATTCGGTAGGATAGGTTTTATCGTGTAAAAATAAATACACATCTTATATTGGCAAGCGATGAGATTCTGACTCTCTGATGAATAAGCTGGATTAACATATCTCATCCAATTCGATTTGGCAATGTCATAACCATCGATGTAATAGAAAAGCTCGTTTTCTTTGTAGACCTAAAAAACGCAACCCTTTGATAGTCGCTTTTTATAAAATATAACAATCAAGGATTTATCATTTGCATGATAAAAGAATCCACTTCCTTAATTTAATAGGCTTAACCAGTGTTTATATGAATAGATTAAATCGTCACCAAGATAAAGATACAGAAAATTCATTTTTTCTACAGTATAAATCAAAGCAAACGAAAAAAAATAAACTAAATTTCATCGTGTAAAAAAATCCTTATAAAAAGTGAAATATGAAAAGTAAAGCCTGCAATCTTTTTCCGATTCCCCGTTAGATGTATCTAGTAATAAGGAAATCCGAATCCGACACCACAAACAAACTACAATATAAGTTTCATCAACTGTTTTAAATATTTAAAAAGCCAATATTTCATAAACATGAAATATTCAACAATCCATGACTTACCCGTTTTTTATATGTGTGCTCTTCTTTGACTTGAACCTAAGTTAGTTGAAAGGAAGAAAGAAAACGGTATCATTAATAATATAATACAGTTTATTATAACTCTCCACCATTTAGACAGACATAGATGCGGTAGAACATAGTGATAGAGCAATCTATATTTTGATTAATTACATATTTCTAAAATTTAAATATGATACTTGTAAAAAACAAAGCCAAAGTACTTTGTAAGGCATAACGCAATTAGAACGAAAGTGATTTTCACGTATGAAACTTCAACTATTATTTAAAATTATTCATAGACAGAACAGAAACCCTCTCCAATAATGCAAGACATTTAATTAAATTCCTTTTTTAAAACTCGAATTCCAGAAAAATATTTGTTTTAAAGTCTAAAACGTCAAGTAACGCACAACAGAGATTTTTCGAAGAAAATTCAGTGGCAGAATATCTGATTCGAACATTTTGATCTGATCACTCTGATGTCATACACAAGCAATTAAAGTGACTGCCACTACAGTTGTGATACCGTACGTAATAAACTTAATAAACTCTATATTTGATATATTTTAACTGCCTTGCTTTTACTGAATTGAGCTTCAGTGAAAGCTTTCATATATCAAGTGCGGATCTCTTTGATTTCGGCGTAAGAAAACTTTGCTAATCTCTCGTATCTAAACTAGTCTCTGTACTTGCTTTATTTTTTTACTGCAGACTTACATATGCATAACGTTTTTTATTTTCCTGTTCTTTTCGATGAAACAGTTCTGAATAAGCAAAAAGATTAATTAAACTGCGAATGTTACTGACTTGTCAAAAAGTCTATTACTCGTATTTTTATTCTCTCGGTGATACGAATTGAAATTCCTGAGTTCCAATCAGAATCTGTTAATCTTACGAAGGATTTTGGCTTTTTTCCCGAAACTGTTGATATATACTATATTTTGGGCTATTTATAAATAATACAGTCATTAAGAACACGAACGAATTATACCATATTTAAATAGACAAAGCAATTCATTAATTCCGACGTTTACGTTCTGCAA
>JAOWBB010007263.1:0-10709 GCA_028565995.1 Ricinus marginatus
GCGGATATCAACAAGTAACAGAAGTATTTCGGTTCGCCTTCCTTCTCTCTCCGATCGTAAATTAAAACCGTAATTTATTCCACGGTATGAATGTAAAAACGCGCATAATATTCTGGAAGCTCGTGTTTTGCCTCGTTAAATTAACGAAATGCCGGTTCTGGATAACAGGTTCTTCCGGCTTGGGCACCTGGGATGACAGTAAGAAAAAAGAAAAACAAAATACCCGTCGCTTAAACTACTCCGGGACTGACAATCCGAAAAAACGGGACTCGGAGCTGCGGGGAGTGGCTGAGCCGCCTGGGAAAGGCTGAAGGTTGGGATGCTGCCCTGACGGAGGTGACCCGGGAGATGAAAAAGATGAGGAGATTGATTAATTGATGATCGATGACTGAAGAATAATGGCCGGAGAATTATCCACGACCTTTTTTTTTTTTTTCTCTTGTCCGCTTAATAAATTCGGTCCCGGGACAATCGGAGTCATGATCCGGAGGGTGGCGCACGCCGCTATAAATCTGGAAGGCATAAAAGGAGTTCATGCCGCAGAATAAGGTCGCGGATTTATGACGCAGGACGAGTCAATCCGTGTTATTCGAGAAGACGGGATCGGACAGATACAACAATAGCGGGTGATTTCCGTTCCCTGCCGTACCTGTGCGGATCTTGTGCCGTGCCTGCCTCCCGAACCTTCTCCCCGGGAGAAATCCTTCACCGTCCGGCTTGACGTGGGTCACCCCCGACCCGACGTTTTTACGGTAACAAGTGCGGAAGACCGGCCCCCCGCGCACGAATCACGCAAATCCAGCCTGTTATCCGGGGCCGTACATCATAAGGAGTAATTATTCAGCGCGCACTTCACACATTGCAGTCAACACTGTATAAATTTAAGCATAAAAACCTGTAAAAATTATCCGCTACCATACCGAATGAAGTGGGTTTTTTTTTTTTTTTTTTTTTTAAGTAAAAAACACGTTTCCGTTCAAACATCGCTTTTCTGTTCTTGCAAGCAACGTTCGCACCGCCGGAGCGCATGGATCCTTCCCGATCCGCGCCGTCAATTCATTTGGGACATCAGGCAGAGGTTCCGGCGTGAGGAAAGGCTGAGATGAATCCGGGAGGCAGCGTTCGGAGAGGTCCCGCAGCCGAAAATCGAGCGAAGATGACGATGACGAATCCTTTTTTTCTTTTCCTATTTTTCTCATCTACCCAAAACGCGCTACGTCACCGCAGTGTTACCAACTTCGGGATTACCTTACACGATGAGTTAACATGAATGGCGGAGTCGGTGTGAACGGTCCATCAAAGAGCCATTGTTACTTAATATAAAAGAAATGGAAGTTTCGCTTTTTTTTTTCTTCTTCTTCTTCTTCTTCTTCTTCTTCTTCCACCACTTCTTTCCTTATTCTTCTTCTACGGTTTTTCAAAACATCCTTGTATTGATTTCCATTGTGCTTTACTTGTGTAACCACTTGATGCGTGTGTGTGGTCGCCCCGAAGACCGCTTTTCGGCCTTGCGGCCGTTTGCCGGGAGTTTTCGCGAGTCACCTCCCTCGTCGGGTCCCGCGGCAGATGCCCGGGATCGGTATTTTTTAAGGCGAGCACCGGATCCGAGGCGAAGCATTTGAAGAACAATGGAGGCTTTGTGTGCGAGGAGCCACTCGAACATTTCGCCGGGCATCCTTGCTCGTCGTCGGTTTCGTCTGCGTTCCGACCCCTCGGACGGAGAAAGCCTCCTGAAGATGGTTGGATTGCGGAGGATCCGTCGAGGGTGGGATTAGCGAGGGAACTTTCTGGTGCCCCGCTCTTCTCGGAGCGGGGCACCAGCTGATGGCGCATTGAAAACCCGAGCGTTTCCGATGATGCGTATCTTTTACAAAATCTATTATTTTGGTTTGAGCTGTCACATTTTGAAATTGTCGCTATTGAGACCCGAATTGATCTCTATCTGTGGCATTGTTAAATACGAGGGCAGGGCCGGTATTCTTCGGGACCAAACTCCGGGTGGCAAAACAACAATAACGGGAGGTATCTCTTTATTCTCCTTATTTCCCTTTCTTACATATATATTTTTTTTTCATTACGCACAGCTTGATCGGCATTCAGGTGCCTCTGCTGCCCCCTCCCCCCCCGTACCTTCGGAACCTTAAGGACCTTCTTTCGAACCCCCGGAGACAACAATGAATTTCCCTCGTTCTTCAGACGCGTACGCGAACCCTTGCGCGAACCTCAAATTTCTGCTATTTTAACCGCACAACTGGCGTAAAGTTTTTCCCCTGTTTTCTTACCGCGGTATGCGGTGCGGCGAGAAAGACCGGCAGAGCCGTCGGGATTCGCAATTCATCGTCCGCCTCCCGAACGGACGGCCCCGCTTTGGAATTTTCCAGCGGGAGGGTTCAGAGGAGCTTCGCCCGCGATCGCCAACCGTTCGCCGTTGCGATCGTGATCCGGCGTTGTCCCGCGGGATGTTTGGGACGACATATTAAAATTACCACGCGAACGTTGCCCGGTGGACAGACGAACGGAACGCGTTCGCAAGTAAACTGGAAATACGTACGGGATGATGGAAAAAAAAAATAAATAAATAAATAAATGACAAATAAACTTCGGAGCGAATATATTTCCCGCACCTTTTTCGACTTGTTGCCATCATGTTGCTCCCGACACGTTCGACGCAGTCAGGAACGGGATATCGAATCCTCGTCTATCTAAAGCTCGATCTTAATAGACGGATAATTAAATCCACGCACTGCTCGTGACACGTATACAGGGTGTTCCACCTGTCATTTGTTCGGAAAAGGCAAAGGGGTTAATGAAAATTTTCCCTAATTTCACCCCCTTTCGTAAAATCGAGATAAAAGCCGATATTTCCGGTGGGTTAATGGGTTTTTTTTTTCCGCCCGATTCTCCCGCAGGCCCTTCGGCCGTGCCATATGATCCATTGAAATTTTTTCGGTTTGGCGGCGGTTATCGGGTGACGGGGTTAAGCGGGCGCTTCCGGTATTCTTCGAGGAGGTTGGCACCCCTCCGGTCCATCCATCTTCCGTCGTCCGGACGCCCTCCGCTCTCCGGGCGGAGTCGATATTTCGCGCATCTGCCGGGCCGGGGAAGGAAAGCGCGCCGTTTCCGCCGCTCGCTGCGGTTTCACGTTTCCGCCACTCGGTAGATCCCCGGACGAGATAGTGCGCTCCCGACATGTTTCCCAAGCGATGCGCACCCCCTCCGAACGAAGATCTCACCCATAAATCTTGGCATTTATACGCGTTTTGTCAATGTAAGTGGTGTTACCTGCGGCGTCCGATAACCATCTCCGGGTTCGCCGGAGTAATCGAGTTTCCCAATCTGTGCGCCGCCGGAGTCAGCTGCTCCACATTTTGCATTCTCCGGGCACGGCTTATTTGGACGCCCTCCTCCGGAGCTCGAAACGTTCCATTAACGGAATCGGATTAGGAGAGATTTATATTTTTGTTTTCCCGAAAATAAAAGATTACAACCACGACTCGGACGCATTCACAAGTGCAATCCACACAAAAGGAAGTCCGTCCCCGAACTGCATGCTGAGTTTTTGTCGGGCGCAATAATTAACTGCTTTGTTTGGTCTGGGAATGCGCATTTCGGATGTAACGGCTCTTCGTTTTTTATTCTGTTTTATTTCCACGTCCGCGACCTGCCCCCGCGGAACGAGCCTTTCACGCGGCAGAGCGCCTAACCCCACCGAGCGTTAGGTTATCGCGCGAGGATGTAAAAAGAAAATGAAATGCCCGGCGCAAAAACTGCGCCACTCCCAGATGACATAAGACAAATGCGCCGAACATAAAAAAAGAAGATTCCGCGTTATTTATTTATGACTAATTTTATAGTTCCGTAATATATATCGCGTGTTGTTGGCATTAATCACTGAAAACCGTGTCATAAATTACGCCGAGTTTGCAGTCGGGATGTGGATTTTGGGGCGCTCGGATTGCCGGGTGGAGGTTTTCCGGGAGTAATAGCGAGGTGAGGAAATCCAGAGACTTACCCCCTTCCCCCACCCCGGGCGGTGCCTCGCGGTCAACCCCGTTCCGATCCGATCCGGGTTGTTCTTCCTCCCGCTCACGCGAGTGCGAATCAGCCGAGCGCGTGCCGCAGCAGTCGGGCCGCTTCCGTCGCTGACGGGACCTTTGGCGAGTCCACCGGACGGGGGCCCTCGCGCCGCCGGCAACGGAAGCCCACCCCGGTTCGTTATCCCGAAAATCGGGTCGTTGCCTCCTTCGAAATGTCAAACCTTTTTCATCGCAAAACCCAAAATGGCATGCTCAATTATCCGTAACTCGGGAAAAAAAAAACATTTTTCCTTTTTCACTGAATGGGAGATGCCTCCATTCGGTCGAACGGGGGTGTTTCAACGTCAATCTTCGGGGCCCGTCATAATCACGAACCCGCAACGTGGCACTTCTTTTGTGCCCGAAATGTTTACCAATAAGCGAATAACGGTACCGGAATAAAAGGATGCGAGCATTTCGTGAATAGGACACCCAGGTATCCGTTCCTCCGGAGCCAGCACCGCGAAATGATTGGCAACCATTCATTTTACTTAATACCTATGACAAAGCATTTAAAACTTAGGTTATTGATGAGTTTTTGTGGTTTTTTTTCCTCGGGTCCCATGGTTTTTTTTTTTTTTTAATTTTTCCCTCCCCTCAAACGGGGTAATTAAATAAATTTAGGTTTGAAAACTGTCAACTTTCAATTCTTTTCGTGAATATTTAATGGCCGTGCGGGGAGGACGGAGGTGCAGTCTGCGGCCGCAGGTAAATTGTGGATTTTCCCTCGCCCCGGCTGAAAAATAAAAAATATGATCGGGAGCCGATTTTTTCGGTTTCGAAAGGCCGGGCGAGGGCAGCCGACCGCGGAGGTTCGGAAGGCGGCCGCAGCCTGCGGCCCGTCGGTCGCCCCGCCGCAGCATTCGCGTGGAGGCGAGGAACCCGCACCGAGCGATCGGCAACGCGCGGGCCGAAGGACCGGAGGAACAAAAAAAAAAAAAAAAGGAAAGAAACATTTAAAAAATGACGTGGATCGTTTGGTTCAAAAAACGCATGACATTCTGCGACGTGGCGCAAGACAAAGGAATCGTTGCGGCCTTCCTCTGCCTTTTCGCCGTTTCTCCTTTTTATTTTATTTTTTTTTTTTCCTCGCCTCATTTGGCCCCCCTGCCGAAGGGCTCCCTTCTGCCGCGACCGTAAGAAAAAACTCGCATTAATTTTTCCCGGCGAAGCGAAAGTTCGCCTGCGAAATCACCGAAGCATTGCGAATGCTGAAATTTCGCTAACATCACGTTATGAATATAGATTTTCGGTAGTTAGTCGATTACATTGGCAGGCGGAAGAAGGGTGCCGGTCGCTCCCCCGGGATATAAATTATTCATCTCCTTAACGATCTTTGGAAAATTTAAAAAAAGGGAGGCTCGAAAAGGAACGCGAAAAGTGCCTTTTCCCGCCCCTGCGGGGCGTGCGCCTGCGGATCCCTCGAACGGCGAACGAGGCTCGAAAGCCATCCGTTGGGCCCGCGGATGCGGTTCGCGAAGGCGTTCTCTCGGGTTTTCCGAGTCTGCCGGGGGAGGGGGGGGGGCCCCCGGCGAGGGCCCGGAAAAGAAAACGAATCATAAAAAATTCAGACAAGTTAAGTGGTGTCACTTATCCTTTTGCTCTCCATTAGGTTAACGGAATGCAGGCGCTGCCAAAAAGCGATCAGTTTTTAACGTAACGGAAACCCATTTGCCTAATAGACCTTAGATTTGAATGATTGACTTGCGATGGGGGGGGCCGCGGTAAAAGCCCCCCCAAAAAAGACCCGAACAACCGATAATTGCCGAGTGCGCGTGCTGGCACCGTGCAGCAGCGATGAATCCTTTCATTTGCGCATCACTTTCATCGCGGGGAGGCAGGAAGCGGAATAATTGTCGTGCGTAAAAGCCGCCGTTCGAACGCAGAACGTGGCAGAAGCTCGCTCGGACTAATTATCGACTGACAGCTCGGGTTTCTGTGCCGGGGTCCGCAGTGGCAGCAACCCCAGTCGAGGGAAGCCCGAATCGGGATTATGCAAAGTTGGGGGCAATTTTTTTTCCTTTTTTCAAAATTCCAAACAGAAAAAAAAAAAAAAATATTATATTTTGTGAATATTATCTGAAAGCCAAGTGCGCCGCACGCAAGAAAAGTGCACGCAATGCCGCGATGCGAATATTTAGTTAAGTAAAAAAGCGTTTCTTTGTCCGGCGTGGAAAACCAGGGCGCAGGGACAGGCCCGGCAGGTGAGGGCCTCTGCTTCGACAGCTCGAGCGCGCCGTCTGCGGAGCGGGGTGGTCCGAAGAAGAAAAAGGCGTTCGTCACGCGCGGGGGTTTGCTGTCGGACGGGATCCGGAGTACCGGAATTCCCCCGGGTCGAACGCTCCATCGCGAATTCCGATCTCGGGCAGCGAGACCCGAGGCGCGGGAAACACAATTAATATTGTCATTATCGCCCCGCGTCAATCGCAGGCGCTGTCACCGGGCGTTCGATTTACGGAACCCACGCGAAACCGGACCCGTTTCGGCTTCCGGCGCTGTTCGCTTCGCCCGGAGACCGCTGCTGACGCCCTCGCCTCCGGAAAATCCTCCGGGCGCGATCGTCAATCGCAACGGTCGCCCGAGCCATGAAGGAAACCGCGTCGGGTGACCTCCTGCCACCGGAAAAGTTTTGTCGGGGGGGGTAACCGAGTTCGAAATTCAGCAATAAATATGAATAAAAAGAATTAATTAAGGCGAAGCGAAGAATAACGTTCGTGTCGGCCCGCAGCTTTGCTGTTTAATTATTCATGATCCCCCCCCCCCGAAAAACCGAACGGGGGGCCACTCATACGCCCCTGATTGGGAGCCGAGATTCATCAACTTTTTACAACTTCTTTTCCTCTTGTTTTATGGTTTACCCTCGAGGCTGAATGCGGCGATTTGTCAACTAAATTGATTTAGCCTGCGTTAACGTTCGCGTTGTTTCCGTGCGTTTGTTTGGGTTACGCGTATTTTTACATCCTTCGAACGAGTGGGGATTCATCGCGGCGTCCCGTGCCATCCGACTCCCGGCTGTAAAACCGTTCGCGCTCGACGCGAGCGCCGAAAACCCGCGGGACTCGGCGCTTCGCTTCGCCTCCGGAAGCTGCGGCACCCGAGCCCGATCTCGCTGAGAAAATCCCTTTCAGCCGACCGCTGCCGTCGCGATCCGGGAGGGTTTTCCCCGTTGCCTGACAGGTATTTTCCCGGCGCGTTCGACAAGAGAAGAAATCCAATTTCCAAAACTCAACATTTATCTTCCTGCATGTTTTTCCCTTAATTCCAACATGGGATGGGATTTTTTGTAAAAAGAAAAAAAAAAAAAAATCTTGATCTATGTTTCTAATATCAATTTATGCAATGTAAATGATGATATGGGGCGGTTCTTGATATTAATTTTATATATCTTCAGCCCAATCCTATTTATCATACCGTGGTTATTAATATGCCGCATTTTTTTTTTTTCCGCGTTTTCCTCGTTCTTTCGGACTCCCATTTTTGCGCCCGGCTTATTTATTTTGGAATTATCAGTTATTTAGCTCGCTCTCGCATCGCAAATTTGAGGGCGAAAACCATTCCTGACGGTATGAAGAATGGAAAACCGTTTCTGGGCCGAAGCGGCACTCGCACTGAGATTGGGAAAACGAAAAAGGGGTAGGGCAAAAGCTGCGGCCCAGAGCGATCCTAAAGGAAAGGTTTACGATTTGCGGAACAATGCGAAAAACCGGGCACGTACCTAAAAATATTCTATCTCATATTTAAAGGCCTTTTAAAAAAAGGCAATTATTGTTTTTTATTATTATTATTAATGCCCTAACTGGAAATGGATTCGGTTAAGTTTTTACTGCCCGAAAAAAAGCTTCGAATGGCATTTTTATGGCCAAAATAAAAAATTACATCCGACGACGGGATTTACGTGAAATTTTGTGCAAAGGCGGTGAATCGAGGGCGATGGGGGGGCGGAGGGGGAAAAGAAAAGCGGCCGACGGCACCGAACAGTTTGGTTTCGCAAAAGTGGCAAACCTGCGACCTGCCGGAACCTGCATCTCGCCGGAAGAACAACTGGAACCGTAATTAAAGCGGAAAAATAAGTCTGAGATTGCGGTGGAGCGTCCTCTTCCAGTTTCACGCAAATGAAACTGTCACTCAGCCGAGCTTTCCTGGCATTGCGGAGCTTTCGTGACGTCACTACCTGATACACACTTCGCCTTCGGCGCTCCTTGCCCCGATCGCCACGATCCTCTTCCCGCCGACCGTCGGAAAAATATCGGCTGCGGGCATTTCCCGGGCGGGCGAGGAGCCTTCCTCTTTGCCGGCTCGATGCTCGCCAGCCCCGGACGGCAGCAGAAAGGGACGCAGGCAAAACCTTTTTACCGTTCCCCGAGCCTTTCCGCCTGCAAACGCAGCGTACGTAGGAGACCCATTAACCCCAAGCGAACGCGGTGCTGCATATAAAGAAGAATTAGCTGATGGATTACGTCGTAAATCTCCATTACTTCGCAGTCAGTTTATTTCTTTATTACGAGAGAGTAATTAGTAGCAGCTAATTTTATCTATGGTTCGTGCATAAAAGGTGCGCGGGCTAACGCCGAACGAGTTTTCCGGCGAAAAAGGCGGAAGTTCGGGAGCAGAGCAAAGAACGGTAAAGTTCCGTGCACGAAACTTGAGGAGGTGCGCCCCGGGAAGGTTTTCCGCGGGTTCTTCTCCCTCCACGTTTTTCCCGTATTGTTCCTCAAAGGTCGGTTCCCTTCCGCGCTGCCGATACTTCGGTCCAGTCGTAAATATTCATGGCAATTAACCAGTTCTAACCCCGCAGCGCGCTCCGATTTCGGCCCTTGCGGCCCTTTTTCGTTACAAAGTTCTTTGTGGCCGCTGCGGAGGGAGGTGGAAAACTGGCGGTGCACGTTATCGGACCCTTTCTCCAAGGAGATGGGATTATTTGATTTAATTGGACCGGGGGCGAATTCTCCAACCCCCTTTTGACCTCTCGAATCCTTTTAAAAAGTTTCTTCATTCGGGCTCCACAAGTAAATTTCCATACGAAGAGCTCGAGGATGATCTCCGTCTCTCCGCTCCAAGCGGATTTCCACCCGAGAAGGTTAAGCTTATTAGATTCCTTTTTCGCTTTTGGCCCAGCCTTTTGACCTCCGAACGTCTCCCTTTTCACCGTTTATGGAATTGCTGTTGCGTTAATCGCACGCGGGTTTTGCCTTTCGCTTCTGAACGTGATCGTACCTAATTAAACCGCCCGCTCGGGTTCGAGAGATCGCACCCATGCAGAGGCGCATTTTCAATATCCTCCAACATCATATTTCTTCCGCCTGCAAGGAAATTCATTGCGGAGATGATGGCGTGAGGAATTCCATATCAATCCCGTTTTCTCCGACCATAAGAAGCAATTATTTTGGAACACGCTACTCCTCAAGCCTTCTTGTCCTCCTCCTCTTCCCGACGCACCCTTCTGCCCAAATGGAGTGTCACGCAGGGGACCTCAAAAGCTCGTTACCGTACTTCAGGTGAGTTTTCCTGCCTTTCCGAAAGAAAATTTGACGTCCTCACGCGGTTTCGCATCGTTCAAGTTCTTTTTCTTACCGTTTCCCCCATCCCGGAGCTTGCTCTTTGCCCGCCGGATTTCCAATTTCTTTTAGCGGGGAGGAAAATAACATGCTCCCTTTCCCGCAGCCGAACCTTCCCTTTGTGTGAAACAACCGAAGCACTTGCCTAAATAACCGCTTTTAAGCAACCGCCGCATCATTGTTCGGTTCGGATTTGCGTTGGCTCCCGCCCCCGGAAGAAGCGGGAGAGAAAAAGGAAAATTTCATTTTTCAGAATGGAAACAACCCTCGGCAAGCTTTTTTTCCTTCGGAAACCATTTGAAAAATCATCTCGGGTGACGCGCCGCAAGTCCCTTATAAAAATAACACAATGGTCGTCCTCTGGATTTCTTCATTACCGAATAAATGGCGGGGGATATTTCACCCTGCACGGCTCCCAAACTACCCCGGCACCACCTCTGAGACACACAATTTGCATACTGTCTCCGCTGATGGGGGAGGGGGAATGAAAATTGGATTTTCCTCCGTAATCGATGCATGGAATCTAACTCTGACGTGAACCGAGCCTTTTCCCGTTAATAAATCATCATTATCATCCCTTCGATGCGTCCCCCCGCTTTTCCCGTGGAGAATTGCTTCATTGTCACCCCCGACGGGGTTAATCCTTCGCATACTCCTCCGATTTTGAATTTCCACCCTTCTTTTCCGCGGCGGTAATTGACTTAATTGGAGGAGGGGTACGGAGGTGAGACAACGTCCGGGGCGCGTCTCCGGAAGCGATTCGCACCCCCCCCCGGCCACTTCGGCTGGACCGATGCGACGCATCGGGGCCCGTGCCATCGAGTCGAGGCAGGCTTCCCAGACGGGTGCAATTATCCGAGAGCACAGAAGGGGCCTAACCCGTTCGGTTGCAGGGGTGTGTTTTGTCTCCTGATTTATGGCCCGCGCCGTGCCTCCGATTGTCAATTGCCTCGAAATGATAATCAACCTGCGGTCGGTCTCTCCGCTTCCGACCGAATGCTCCGCCGCCCTTCCGGCTGCTCGCGCCCGGGCCGCCTCGGGGCTCCGGCGCGCGTGGGGGGGGGGGGGGGGGGGGGGG
>JAOWBB010007264.1:0-10699 GCA_028565995.1 Ricinus marginatus
GGCGGAGGGAAAACCAAAAGGGAAAATTTTACCATCCGTCGAAACTGCAGCCATCGGGGTGCCGAAAACTCGGGGCCCGTTAATAGAAAAAAGAAAGGCTCTTCACGGACCCGGGGAAAGGTTGCAAATAGCAAAAACGCAAGCTTCTTGATCGGAACTGCAAAACAAAAATTATTTCAGTCGAACGTGCTGCAGGGGCCGCGATGGCTCTCTCCGAACGCAGAAATTGCCTTTGATTTATTGCATTCAAACAAAAAACCGTTTCGACTCTTTTTTTTTTTTTTTTTTCCTCTCGCGTCCCGCCAACGGATAATTTTTCCGCCGCTGTCGTCCCGACACGTCCCTTTGCATGTACCGCCGATGGAATCGCATGCAGGCACGGGATTCGGCGACGCCGGGTTTCGACGAAAGATCTTTCGAGGCGAGGCGAGCATCCGCGTGTTGCTCCCGGGAGGATCTTCCCCGATGCAGATCAACGGATCACCGTCAGCCTCGCATCCGATCTCTCCTTTGACGATCATTTCGCGACCGGACTTTTCCAGAAAGACCTAAGTGTGCCCTCGTTCGTGAAAATCACCGCTCTCCGTGCCTCGGGGGGAAACTTGAAATTTTCCAAAAAGCCCGACGAGATAGTTCCCCCCCCCGGATAAAGAAACCGAAACTGCAATGCATCATTTTAAGTTTTCTGTATCGTTATATATTCTCGATATGTTCTGCATATCGCCCGCCATTAAAGGCAGCTTTGTGGAAATTTTTACATTTTTCGGTGGCGGAAAAAACGGAAGAGCCTTATCCTCTGAAAGTTTTCGGTTCGATCTTAAAATGTTGTTCAGTTTAATGGCAAAAATCCACGTGGCAGGGATGTCAGATAATGCCGCAGGAGGTGCCCCGAGGGGTACGGCTCGGGGATTTGCCCCAGGTTTCGAAGGTTTTCCCAGTTAACTCCTCCGAAGGCTGCTGCGCTCTTCACAATCAGTCTCTTTCAATAAACCCTAATGAACTGCGTATTTAGCTTAACTAAAAGCTATCGCGTCATTAGTTTCTTATTTTTAGAGGAGATGGCCGAAATTCGGGAAAATTCTTTGGACCTCCCAAATTACGACGATTTTATTGCCCGACTAAAATTTTCCGGGGGAAAAGCTTTTGCGGGAGAAAAACTTTTTCCCCGCGGCGCACCTCGCGTAAGTTCCCTTTCCTTTCTAGCGCCTGCTTTACGTGCGCTTTGTCCGGTCTGTCGCGGCCGCGGGTGGACTCACCATTCTTCCGCAGATCGGCGTCAGTCACCAAAATCCGTCGAACGCTTGGAACGCGGAGCCGATGCATCGATTATTGATCATTTCCGAACGGGCGACGAAAACTGGCTTCCTCTTCCTTCGGGATCGTCGCGGAGGGACCGAACTGGAAACCTTTCTCCGAATGAGTCTCGATCTCGATCCCAGTGCGTGGCTTGCACTTTTCGGAAGGCATCACTGGGGAGGAATCATGGTCGCACTCGTGAAACGCACCCGGCGAAGGGACGGGGGTTTGTGTCCGGCGGCTTTTCCCGGCACTTTTCCTCCGCGGAAAGTCGAAAGAGCGAAGCGGCGACGAAAAGCGAACCGCGCGAACGCCCCGACAACTCGATGCTTAATACGGATGGCGGAAGAACGTGGCTGCCAACGCAACTTTCGCGCATGTCTTGCCTATGTTTACATTAAGGATCAGCGGAGGAATGTTGCGTTGGAAAATCGAGCATCGGACCCTGTCCTCCCCCGCCTTCGCGGGAAAATTCCCTGCCGTGTCCCGCGGTGGATGGTGGAAAAGCTCTCGCGGCGAATAACCGCGGGAATCGTGTATAAAAAACGGGATAATTGCTTCAATTTTCCCTCTCGCCACCGGAGCAGGGCGATCTTTTGGACGTGGCAGAATCGAAAACCGCAGAAAGCTTTTTCCGTGACCTGAAGATCCGCACCCGATTTCTGGAGTTCCGGCAAAGTCCATTCTAAAACAATATTTTCCAAATCGAAAAATTTCTGCAGCACAATCCAAATTTTTTTAGTCGTTTGCCACCTATTTTTAGTTCCCTTACACGCAACATTACATTTTATATGGAACTTCTTTATATGCGATCGATCTCCTTTATCGGTTTCATTGTGTTAAACTCATAAAAATAAATATTACGTTTGGTGAATTTTCCGATTTAAATCGTAAGCATTATTGCGGGGATGTGCTTATTTAGTAAATTTAATAAAGAATACGTTCGGCTATTTTTTCACACTTAAATATTTGTTATCCTTCAAATCGATCTTAAAAATTTACCATCCGACGGTCAGTTTATTACGTGAAATAAATATTGGGAGTGCTGCAGGTTTTGGACGCGAGTCCATCGCGTTCATCAGTCGAAAAATTTCGGCGTCTCCACCAGATTTGAAGATAAGACGGGCCCCGCACGAAGGAACGGACCTTTCTGGTAAAGTGTCGGATAAATAAGCACCGGAAAGATGCGCAAGTCAATTTTCGGATTTTTCGATGATTAAATGTCACGCCGCGGAGAAGGAAAGCCCGGGAATGCTCGGAAGGGCAGTTTCGCAGGAAGAACCGGAAGGACACCTATCGGGATCTTTCCACTGCAGCGGAAAAGCTTGGATGAATTTTCCGTTAGATGTCCAAAACGATCAAATCGGAAGCTTCTCTTCGCCGGAGGACGAAGGGAGGAAACGTTGGAACTTGGACGGGCAGCCGATTCGCAGGCAAGGGCAGGCGCGGGTCGTTCGAAAAGTCGCGGGCTTTTTTTTTTTAACCGCGCTCCGGGCCATTTCGAATCGGCGGCGCAAACAACCGACTCGCCGTGCCACGCGCGTCACTTCCCTTTTTGCGCCTCCTGGCTCTCTTACGCATTTCGATGCCCGGACCGAAAAAGTCTGGGAACTTCTGACGCATCCCGCTCGCCCAGGTACGTAGAACAAGGAGAACAATGCCTTCATTAACATAACAATCAACAGCTGCCGCACCACATGCTGAACGCTCTCCTTACCGATTGTTCCACGTTCACGTGATCGTTTCCTCGGGTTTCCGAGGACGTGGAGAAGCCTCCCCCCCCCCCCCCGACGGCCCCGACTTCCGCTTTCCGAAAGGCGGAAAATTCGGGTCCCGCAATACCCGAAGGAAGAGCGAACGAGGTTGCCGCGGCCTTCCGGGCATTTTAGCTGCAGGACGTGAAAGTTAACACTTCGGGAAAAATCCCGGGCGCCCCAGGTGCAGACTCGAGGATTACCACGTCGGACTGCGACGATACCCAATGAACATGCGCATGCGCGGTGCAAACGCACACGCAAGAAATAACGCACGACAGCCGCAATTTGCAATACAAATCACCTTATAGCTGAGAAAGTCTAAATTTTCCATTGACAACGTGCACGTTCGGTGCCTAAACGCATACGTGTAAATAACCACGCAAGAAAAAACTTTTATTAAGTAATAAGTGCATTTACGCCTGATGTAAGTTGTTCACGTATCAACCCCGCTCCAGTGCTGCGCGTCGGTTCGCCGTCATTTCCGTTGGAAAATTTAACGGTCCTCTTTTGGATTTCCCCGGCCGACGCCAGCGGACGGAAAACGACGCGCAAGCCCGGTTCGACGATCGGCAATTAGCAAACGCGGGTTAATTGGTCGAAATCGCGAAAGCGGATCTTCCGCTTAGGCGAGGCGAAAGAGTTTCAAAACGTTCGGGGACCTCACCTTGTATTTTGCGCCGGTGATGACGGATTTGAACCCCGCGCACCTAAGGTTCAAGGCGCTCTCCGAACACTACAATTGCGACGGCGCTCGGACCGGCTCCCGGCGTCGAATGCGCGGTTTCTTCCTCCGGTCTGGTGGCGGGCTGCCGCTTCGCTTCCGCCGCGTCCTGCGACATTCGCACCGCCGCTGTTGCGTCCGCCTCAGATGTTGCCGGGACCGAAACGACGGCCGCCTTTCTGCTGACCCGTCGCAGCGCGAATCGTCACTCCGAAAACTGATCCCTCTCGAAGTTCCTTCACGGATTTCACCCTGCTGCATTAAATTACCATTCGTTCAGTCGGCACTTATCTTTCCTCCGCCTGTTTAATTTAACACGTCCCGGAGCGAGAATTTGCAGAAAGGGGAAGAAACGCGCTGGAAACGGAGAAATGACTCGAGCCACGTCCCTGATCCGCCGACACGGCAACCGCGCTCAGAATGTTTGCCCGGTTTTTCAGGCCGGTCACCTCAGCCTCGGTTTTTTCTTTCGGGAACGATGACTTTCGATGAAAAATGGAAGTTGTCCCGCAGGGCTCTGCGGCCGATTTTCGCGCCTTTCGCAATCGGCTGACGAAGCGATTCCCGGGTTCACCACGCGCTGCCGAACCGTTTATTTTTCTCGTTCCACGTCGGGCGGCCCCCGGGACCGGTCGGAGACCCGACGGAAACGGATTCGAGATTTTCCGGGAGACGAGTTGCGAAAGTTTTCGGCGTCGCTCCGGGAAGCCTGCCGCGTGCGAGCGAACTGCAAGATGATTTACGCGGGCCCGTGCCGGAGTCAGTTGCTGCTCCACGTTGCTCGGCGATGGTTCAACCGGAGTTTCGCGCTTTTCCGCGCCCGAAAATGGGAGTTCTCTCGCGAACCGCCGCCCGCCGCCGCTCCACGTCGTGACGCCGCGGAAAATTCTTTTTCCGTTTTTCGCAGTAAGTGAATGAGAAGCGGTGACGATTTCGGCCGGGGGGGGGCCGTTTCCTGCATGCGAACCGGCCTTCGGGTGCCTGGGCTTCTGGGTGTCGTAACCGCGAATGACGTTTAACCCGAGCGGAAGAGTGCGGAGCCAAAATCGTACCTTCGCCGTCTGCCCGTCAGATTACCTGCCGCAGCAAAACGGATCGTTCGGTTTCAACCTGTGAATTAGTAAAAGCCGCAGACGGTCCGCGCGCGCTTCTTTGTAGTTTCAGCCGTTCTAGTGCAAACGAATCGGTGCTGCAGGAGGAAGATTAAGTCCGGATTGAATATAATGGTAGATAATCGCGTGAATTAAGAGGGCCGCGGCCGTTTAACATACACCGAAGTATGCTTTTCAGACGGCATATTTTTATCTTCCGTGTGCAATACTCGAATTTGGATGGTTACACGCAACTCGCTTGTGTAAGGTTCGGTCGGCATTTTTCCAAGGCACCGATTGATTGGAGGTTATTTTGTAAAAAGGTGATGCCTGCAGATAAATAATAATTTCCTGTTGGGGATGAAATCGCGTAAAACGGAAGCGTCGGTCATTGCTTTTGCTCTCGGGATCCTGCAGCCCCCGGAGAAGGGTGGCCGTCCGGGTCGGACTGGAACCCGACGCAGGATACCCGAAAGACGCTCGGAAAAGTGTCCGCGGCCAGCGTGAAAATTAACGCGCAACATTTGAGAAAAAAAGCCCGGGTGAAGTGAACGGTGGAGCGCAAATACCGGGTCCTAAGGAAAAACTTGGAAAATTTTCGGGGTGGGGGGGGCGCGAAGGTTCATCGAAAGGTCTTTCGATCAGGGGTAGTTGGAGCGCAAATAAATGACCGAAATTATTTCGCTGCTCGAGGGGTGGCTGGGGCAAGGGGCGACATCGCCCCCTCCATCCGGGAAAGCTTTTCCCGATTTTTTCGAAACGGGAAAAAGCTTAAAAATAAAAACTGAAGGATCCGACGTTCCTCAATCGGATGTCTTCAATTTAAAATTAGTTTTCACTTGACATTTTTAAGTGATTTCTTTTCCGTTTAACTTTCGATTTATTTTTGCTGAAATGCGAATGGAAGTGATGGGATTTTGGGCGTGCAGCTAGAACGGGGGGAAAATAGCGCGAAATTTAAGGCGCGAAATGACTTTTCACAGTCCTTTATGCGTCTCCAGATGGGAGAAAAGGGAACTGCAGCCGAAATCTTTTGTCGTGTCCTGTCGCAGCCAGGACCAGTGCAAATTGCGGGTGTTTTTTTGTGGGATACCCGAAACGCGGTTGGGCGCTCGTCTCACGGAACGAGCCGGGGATTAAAATTCCGAGGGAAATTGCTGTCGGTCCTCCCGGAGTTTCCCCTTCGAAGTACTGCAAATCCCCCGATGGGTTTCTGCAGCCGGAGGCGAGATCCTTCCGCAGGTCCGAAGGCGGTCCACCTTTCGCTGGGTGCATCGGGGATGGACGACAGCTTCGGGGGTTTAAGATGGCAGCAGCCTTCCGCGCTTTCCTCTCGCGTGTCTCGGAAAGGAAATGATGTCAGAAATCTTCGAAAACTCTCATAATTTCATCATCGATTCCGCTTATTAAATTCTCACGCTTTGAAAACGTTTAAATTATTAGATTTTCGCCAGCATGTGAATGAAATTTTCTTTTTAGCGCTGAAGGAGGCGGAAAAGAAATTTCGGGTCTGCTGCGGCAGCTTTTGACAATTCACGTTCCGCTGTCGAGCGGGGGGAAGGGCCCCGGGAAACCCAAAAAACTGCGGACGCCGCCCGGGAGAATCATAAACTTCATTAATCAAATTCATACACCGAAAAGCTGTCGAACCTTACTGGGGGAGGTGGGGGGGGGGGGGAAAAAGGAAGGTAAAATTTTGAATCGTTCATTAATAGCGTTAATTGAACATTAAAAGTTGCAATTTCTGTATATGACATTGACGTGTGCCACATTTGATAATGGGCCACTACTAAAAATAAACTTCTGTAGGGTCAACCGCGTCATTTCTGCAATGTTGAAGATGGTTCGGTTTGAGGGTTCCCTTATTCCGACGCGTCTTTGGCAGTGTAATTTACCATTGCGGTGGCATAGGTCATATCTAAATTACGAAGCACTTTCATGCAGTAACAAGCGACGGAGCAAAATTCTCCATTTGCAGTGAAACTTCTATGTAATTGGGCCCGTGTAATGCGTGCGTCGTTCCCACAGCACTGGGACGGCACAGTGTGTAACCGGGCACGCTTTTCGTGCCGCTGGAACGCTGAACGTTGCGAACGGAGAATTGTTCGAAGCGGAATTTTGAAATTTTTCGGGTCCGCTCTCACGAGAGTGGATCTGAGCCTTAGTGCGAGTCACGCACCAAAAGCCGGATTCGTATTTTTATACTCGCTCATACATTTTGTGACCAAGTTCATCCGAATGTTGCCAAATAAAAATTCCGCTCTTCAAACGCACGAGTTGGAACAGGCAGCAGCAACAGCAGACGAGATGAATTTCGTATGCAGAGTCATGGAGGCCTCCGCATGGTCTCAGGCGTCTTCATCCGCACTCCCCCGCACCAACGGCACCCGAAAGCTCCCATTTTCCTCTGATTGATACATCCCATTTAGTTGTGATGAGTTTCGCCAAAGTTTTTCATTTAAAGTTGATATCCCGATCAATTTTCCGTCTCGGATAATATTTTTCCCCATCGCAGGAGGTGGAAATTTATCCGGGGATGATATTTGGAAATTTTCGCTTTTTTTGCGAAAAAGTGAAAATTTTCAAAATGAGCCTCGATTACCCCGTGAACGATGGCGAATTATCCAATGCACGAAATCGGAGGGAAGTGAATTATCTGGCTGGTTAAATGCCTAATTATTATCCATTAAACGTGAGCCCTCCGCTTTATTCCGCCCGCGTCTGTCGCGATCGGCGTCACCCGATCGGCTTTCTCCTTGCGAATTTTGCTGCGGGAGCGACTTTCGGCGACAGCGACGGATTCCGCTGCGTCTCATCCCGCGCGCTCGACTGCGGTTTCGCCACGTCGAAAGAATAACATTCGGTTCGGGAAAGAGAGAAATTCCTGCCGGCGGAGAGGGCAGGGCGGCGCTCAATCGCGGATAAATTGAAATGTTGAAAGTTTCCCTAAACTGTAAGCGAAAAAGCATTTTCGGGAGTGGTTTCCGCATCGTCGGACGGTGTCTGCAATCGTTTTCCTCCGAAAAATTTTCGTATGTAATCAAATTCTTGTATCCCCGAGAGAAAAATGCGGAAGCTCGTGGAGGAACATGGGCGAAAGCTCGGAAAAAATTTTTTTTCCCCTCAATCCGCGAAAACTGCTCCTGACGGGCAAGGATCCGGATGGATGATGGAGTTAAGGGTCAGGTGTCAAAATCATCCCCCCGTAATGGATTGATGGCCATAAAGGGGATGCGAAATAAAAAATTGTGGCATTTGAGTCTTTTTCCCGTTCAGACAGTTGCCGGAAGCAGCACCGAGCGCATCCCCCGTGGGTAGTTTGTCTGCAGGCGCAAACGTGCCTGCTTTGCAGTGCCGTTTCCGGCACTGCAAAGCATTCGCTCGCTTCAGAACGCAGCCGTTCGTATCCGGCTTGATTCCAGCAAGTGTTCTGCAGCAAAACGTTGATGTTTCGAACTGTCGGCTATTTTCGCGCATCGAAAGCCGAACTAAGCGACAGATACTTAATAAATTTTATATGGTTCCTCGCCTGCGTATCTGCCATTTGTCGGTTCGGATAATTATTCAGGCAAAATAGTCAATTTCTGATTTGCTATTTATTTATGCGAGCTCCTGCTTGCCTCTTTCTGCGGTTTCGTGTCATTGTATCGGAGCCGCGACGGTTTTCCCGATGCTGTTTGGACACCACTGTCGGTTTTGCGAACGATGAAAAATCTGTTTTTTTTGACTAATGTTGGTGTTTACGTTTATTTAAGTGGCACTCTATTTTCGGGAAAAGGCTCCGAACTGGGAAATCCCTTTTTTTCAAAATTATTTTTTGCCTGTTCCGTTGGTGCCCCTGTCCCCTGGCATCCGCTTAAAGTGAACTAATCCCCGGTATGTGCCGGCATCGCTCGGTGCCCGGCTCGGAGGAAAATCGCGGAACATCTAAAACCACGAAGGAATCGACGATCTAAAATAATCTCGCTCCCGCAGAGCCTCAAAGAACTTTCTTCCGACACGTAAAAAAAAAAAATAAATTTTTTTCACATTTTTTTGACGGAGATTTTTCCCTTTCGCAGAGGATTTTTCGTTAGTACCGAAAGTCGGGTATCCCCGGGCAATTTCCCGTCTGCGGGAAAAGCGGAGGATGAACTCGAAAATTTCCCTCTCCCTTTTAATTCCCTTATTCGATGTCGAATTATTTGACGGAACGAGCTTTCCGCCTCCTCGTGATAACTTCTTGTGAGGATGTAGCGGAAAACGGATGAGAATGAATGAAAGGCTAACCTTTCCACCGGTTCTTGTAGGCACCTGAAAACTCGCTGATGATGTTTAAGGTGGAACAGCACCGTCTCGAAGGCTCAACAACAGGAAATGTTTCAGTATCCCGCGCAACCTGCCACGGCATTGGCGTTTCGAGCTTTCGTGGCATCGGAGCCTTTTTGGCAAGGCCGGAAAAAGGGGGAAACGGGAAAAAGCGGGAGCAACAATCGATACGCGGTTGATCGTAGACGTGACAGCAGACCATTAACGTCAAAAAAGAGATGAAGAGCTTCGCGAGGCGTTCGGGATTTCAGTTAATTCGGCTGCGGCGCGATTAATTTCAATATATCGATATATCGAGATATCTGACAGTTTCACGGCTAAATTGATGTAACTCGAAAGTTCGGCGCTTCGCTTTCGAAAACTGCCAGTGACACGGCTTCACCTCTTTTGCATTTTTCCCGATCCGGCGTCGGAACTTTCGGAGAGTTTTCCTCGCCGTCAGCAAAACCCCGTTGCATTTCCGTCCATCTGCAGCTGTCGGAATTGCCGCAACGCGCTTCCTCAGACTGGATTTTTCCGAGCCTCGGTGGCATCGACTGGACAGGGCGACGTTCCGAGAGCAATCGCTTTCGCCCTCCTTTGACAGGAACGTCGTAGATTGCGAAGAGGTTCCGACAGCCGGAAAACGGCGGGAATAACTCCATAAACTAATTACAAATCGCTTTTTAGGCATAAGAAATAATCCGCTGCAGATTCAGCTGTCGAGGATTTTCTTTTTCTCATCGTCTTGTGCCGCCACCGCTTTTATTGCCAATTTCGCTTTTGCCGTGATTCGATTTTCAGGTTCGCTTCGTCGTTAATAGAGCAAAGTATTTGAAGTTTTGGCATTAATTTCTTTTTACTGTAATTTTCACTGCAGGAAGCTCCCAAATTCGGTAGGATATCATTTTCGATGGCCTCCGTGCGCTCCTCCGTTGGGCGGCTGCAAGTCTTCGCACCGTCGCACATCAAGTGAAGATTTGGGTGATGTTAAGCACAAGGTGAAAAATTTCAAATTCCCTGAGGTTTTCCGCAGCGTTCGGATCAAGCATCCCGAGCCGGCACCCTCCGAACCCTTTTCCCGGCAGGATATTCGTCGCCTTTCGCCCAAATTATCCTCTCGCCTGGAGGTTCGTTAATGCCCGGGACTTTTTTGCCGGAGATTAAAAGCGGCTCCGCGAACGTTTCAACGTGCCGCTGCCGTTCGCAGTGGCAATCATCGAGGCCCAGACTCTCCTCCATCGGAACTGATCCGCGCCCGGAATAAATTTCCCGCGTGGCAGCGATCTCGCTGCAGGATCAGTTATCCCTTCGAGGAAGTCTCAACCAGACAATCGATTCTGATCATCGTAAATGAGGAAAAGGTTCCGAAACGCAATAAGCGCTTTGTAAATAGAAACATTTCGGAGCTTTCGACTTTCCGAAACATCCCAATTATCCGAGCTTATTCTCAGTCTGGGATAATTATCCGGATAAATTTTGCCCGGGAATTAAGTTCGGAAAAGCCTTAGGACTTTTACCGCTCCCGCCCCCCCCCCCGCCAAAAT